>APFE030465969.1:12542-41883 GCA_000404065.3 Pinus taeda
AATGAAAAATCAAGCTGGTAGTCTCGGTTTTGGGATCTAGTGGGAAATCTCTGTGTATACGTGTTTTATGTGTTATGCTCTCGCATTTTTATTTTTCCTGTGATTTAGAATTCGTATGCAGGTAATTTATGTACGGGGTTATAAACTACATCTAGGTCCACATGAATGTATTTATATACACATGACCATAACTCCATATCGAATATACACTTGCAACACCTTTGAAAAATAAAAACATGTTATGATCTCAGTGATTGGCACAGTTAGTTTGGGTTTTTTGTTAGTGAATGTTCTTGGGTTTGACCCCAATGAAAGGTTTCAGTTGTCAGTTTTAAAACATGTTTTTCAATGCTCCATGGTTGGCATAGTCACTTTAGACTCTTCATTTGTTGTATTATTGGTAGTTCTAAAATGTGGCAAGGCGCATTAGTCTGACATTTGGTTTGGTATATGGTCACAAAGCCAAACTCAACAAGATATGTTTTATTCATCATGTGGCTATATGATATACAGTTAGTAGTAATGCCAAGGATGGAAATGTTTACATGATAATTTTCCACGGGATTAGATCTCACACTTCTTCTCTTTTGGAGTTAATTGATTCCCTACAAAAAAAGTTTGGTGGATGATATGGAAAGAAAAAACACATAGCTTAGGTGGTAGTGGACTCTCATTGCACGAAAAAGGCTACAGGTTTGAATCATGTCCTCCATGACATTAGGAATTTTCATTTTTATTTTTATTTTTCTACAAAAGTACATTTTGTTGAACAATTAGACAAACCAGGTGGAAATTTTGTAGAAAGATTGTCAAAAAAAAATTATTTTCTAGAATGCACCTCGAAAGGCCCTTTCTGTCAAACAATTAATGTTTATAATGTATTCTTTGGTTTTCTAAGCTCCAAATTTAATTCTAAAAAATGGGAAATGTCCAAAATTTGATTATAATATTTTTGAGGTGTATGAAGAGCCATGAAGACATGTTTGTAATGTGTGGAGGCTATATTTTTCATATTTTGATATTCCAGGGGCTTACAAACATATTTTAGGGTTTATGAGCAGATGTTGTATCTATGACTAGAACAGGATTTGGGAAAGGTGTTATGCAATAGATTGATAAACAAGTTGTTATGTTGGGCAGATGGATAAACAAACTTGATGAGTAGGTTATGAAAATAGTAGCATGGTCTGTTTGTGAAGACCTATATTTTTTGTGGTGCATGTGGATCGAGTCTAAAAGTTATGAAACATGGTCCACTGATTTGTGAAGGAGGTGGGTGCCACCATTAAGGTTGGCGCTTTAATTAGGTTGTTTCCTACATAATTCAAAGGTTAGTGCCTCAACTAGTTTGTTTCCTTCGACAAGTCAGTGCTTGCATCATTTCAATGTTGGTGCCTCAATTAGGTTATAGCGTGAAGTAAATTAGTGTTTGAAATTTTAAGGGATGGGTGTATCCTTCTGGTTGGTGCCAGTAAAAAATGTAAATTACAGATTGAAGATTGAAGATAATAAGATTTATGGTTTTATCTTGCATGGATTTCCACATAAAAGATAGTGTTCTCATGTGTTGATGTGATTATTATTACTTGATGCACTGTATTATTCACTGTTATGATGCACATTACTATTTGATGCACTGCTATATATTTAGTTATTTATGAATTGGTTTTGAATTGATAAATTGGCAATTACACCGATTCACCCCTCATCTCATTGTAATCTTTAGTCTAACAAATGAATTGTGCTTAGAAATGGATAATTTGTGTATGGAAGAAAATGAATTTGTTGATAAATTATATTCTAAATTCATCTTTGTTGTAGGGTTCACCCCGAAGAACTACCTCCTGAGGAAGATGTGATAAATTGGTTTTGTACTCTTGTTCATCTTTCCAATACACGTAATGAAAGAATTAATAATGGGTTTAGCATAGATCCTTCCCAAGATATGTTCGATGAATGACACATTGATTCATTAGTTAAAGTTGGTTTTGTAACTAACATTATCGAACCAACGATTGAAGTTGAAATTATTTCACAACCACACACATTAGGTGTATGTTTTACACATTTTTAGGAATCAGAATATGACTCTATGCATTCATATCTTTTACTTGAAAATTCCCTTCAATCCCTTATCGATGCTTGTTGTGAAGAAAATAGTTCAGTAGAAGTAAATATGATAAATGAAATTCACACCCAACATTTAACTAATGGACATATCAACAATATTTATTTTTCTTTAGAAAATAACCAAAAACTGTTTCCTATTGTTTAAACATGAGATTTATTTTTTGACCAGAGTCTATGTAGTGATTTCATTGAATATGCTTTATTTCATAATGATGAAAACCATTTAATCCAAAAAGAAGCATATGACTATTTATCTCTGTAAATCATTATTTTATATAGCTAGATTTGTTTCTCAATCTTGATTCATACAATAATGATTCTATTAATATTCTTGTTAAAACTCTTATTTCCACTATAATTCACATTTCAATGAAAAGGAAACACTTGAGAATCAATGAAATCATGATGATTCTCTCAACTCAATTTAGGATGATGAAGCTATAGAAGATATTTTTATTGATATCAGATCTAAATCTCTTCATATCCATCCGATAATGTTGACAATTCAAATATATTTTATGACTTGTAAGAGAAAGAAATGATTTTCGACAATTATCCTAATAATTATAACAATAAAAGAAAGATACAACCATTAGTTTCTTATTTTTCCTCTTTGCAATCTAGGAATGGTATTTTCTCTTTAACGGTAACATTTTCACCTAAGTGAAAATATGAAATTTCAATTCTATTTTATGATAATGTTTATCATGTTCCTCAGAATTTGTTACAAGTATTCAAATTTTCCTATTTTAATACTCCATTGGACACTTGTTTAAAAAAAATATTTTTGAAACAATTTCAATGACCTTACGGTGGTAATGTACTTATTGTAAATAAACACTTACATGATAGTTGCTTTAATTGTTTGTTTTATAAGTTAGTGAAAGATGATACATCATTGAGCTTAGTTAATTCCTTCCAAATTTCTGGAAATCTAAAAGATGAACATGAGAATATTTGTAAAAATAATTATACTCCTTCCCTTTTCTCTTAATTTTATATATGCAAAGAAGGAAATTTTATGGCCCACATAAGGTTTTCTATTAATTCATTCACACTTATAGTTAGTGAAGAATATTTTTGCAATCAACTGGTTGATTTTTTAATCAATTAGATGAGGTTAATAATTGTCATTCTATGTCTAACAATTGGAATTTTGCAATGAAGAATGCTATTTTATTTACATTATATGATTCTATTGATTTGTCACTAGTTGGTTATTACAACTGTAATTTTTTGGAGATTTCTAAAAAGAATGAGGCACTTTGGTTTCATGATCTTGCTAAGCTCTATAAGATTCTTCATAATTTACTTACTTATGTTTCATATTCTGATCTCTTCCATTGTACATATCATGATAGGATAAAGGCTTGGTCAAAACAATTTTTTAGTGTAAAGTTTCATGAAAACAAGGAGCTTCTTCTCCTATATATTATTGATATAAGTGTAAATAGTTCAAGTTTTTCATAGTGTTTAATATTATTTGAATTTATGATTTTGATCTTAAACGTATATACGATTGTAGGTCTAAAACGACATGAATGGCTGCATTGGAAATATAATTTTACTTAGTTTTGTTGCTAATGAAGTTTATATTAGGTTTAGGAGTAATTTAGTTTGTTTGCATTATTGATATTCACTTGAATAATGAAATTATGGAAATATTAAGGTGATGAGCCATCATCAGGATGCATTCAAGGAAGTTCATTTTAACTTTTTCCTCTCTTCATTCTTTATTGTCTTGCTCATGTTTACATTTGTTAAAAATTTTCAAGTCTCATAATTAATTGTTGATTATCAAGACTTGATAAGATGTTTAATGCAACTAGCTTGATCATGAAGCAAGAATATTTCGAGGCTCTTTTGTTTTAACCATAATTGTACATCTAGTTTAGGGTTTTATTTTGGAACTTCATTGTGATTGATTTCACACCCTTTCTAGTGTTTTGCTATTCTTGATCCTTTGTTTTACATTCAAATATGAAACCCTTATGCATAAATAATTGGGTTTTTTGTACATAAATAAACCACCAAAGTGAATAAATAAATGACGATATACCGAAGTTGTGAATGGGCCTGTGACAATTGTTCATTAGTTGGCTAACATTTAATCTCCATCAATTGGATTAAGTATTGAACCTCTGTATGAGCTTGCATTGTTCATACAAAAAATAAGAATTGAGTCTTGTGGGGAACTCTATTAAACCTATTAAGCCTGAAATTTTAAAAGAATCTTTGTAATTTTTTGGTCTTGAACATATGGATTATGTGCACAATTACGTCAACCCATTGGTTAGAGAAAGTATGGGGATAAAAGTGAAATTGCGAGCAAACTTATTTCAAAAAATCTTGAAAGTCTATGACTAACAAGGAAAAAACAATATATTTTATAAAGCTAAATCGAGATCCCTAGTCCACCTTAGCATCAAATGCCCTAAAATAATAATGCCAAATTGCAGAGAAAGAAAATAAATAAAAAGGTAAAGGCATGAGAAGGGATTCTTGCACAAAAGGGTGATGCAAAAAAATTTGTTGGGGCTATGGATGCTCACTAGAAATGAACCAATGCTTGTGTTCCTTTAATTGAATCCATTGGTTTTATGGATGCTTGCTGGTAGTGGAGCAACACCGAAGAATCATATTAATTTTGAGAATTTTAAATTCACTTGCATAATATCTCCATTTCCCATCAAAATTTTAGGTGTATGATCGTTGTTGAAATTGGTGAGCTATGAACCACGATCAATTTAGTTAACAGAGAAAATAAATATATTTAATTGGAACCAAATAGCCACACAAGTGGTACCCACAGATTCAAATCAATACTTCCAAGACATGTTAATATCTATCATAACTAAAGGCTAAACCAAAGATGTTGAGGTTCTACTAGTGTTTCACCAATTGTTGTAGCAACTATAATGACCCTAAATTTTTTCTTACAAGAGGAAAATTAAGGGTCATGTCATTCAAAAATCTAATACATCTATGTAACATAGACCCTAAGACCATTCTTCATACCCTTAAGCTACAACATATGATAAGGTTTTAACTTAGAAAATCCATAAAATTTGATGAAGGGTGCATCAAAACCTTTTTTCACATCACAATTTTGCCCCTCATCGCATTGCAACTTTGCATATCATCACAACCTTTCATTGCATCACAACCTTTCATCTCATCTCTACATTACCACCTTTGCAGTGCACATCGTGCCTCGATGATTCATCCCATTTCATATATGTTAATTAGTCTGAGTATTAGTGTTGCACTACGACACAAACCCTTTGCACATCATGTAATGCAATTTCCCAATGCAATACATATTCATGTCACAATCCATCCCTGCACCGTGACACAATCTTGGTTGATAGTTTAAATTTTTCCCTACACCACATCCCAATTCTCGAACCTGGACTACGCTTCTCTTTCTCATTATACACCTCGTCACTTTAAGCTTTATAATTTATCTGTTCTAATGAATATCTTTGATCTTCCAGGATCATTTGATTTATAGTATTTTACCACACCATCATCTAAATATATGGCTCTTCCCAAGAGAAGACTTGGGAAATACCTCATGGAGGAAGAATCAAAAGAAAGTCCCATTACACTAGTGTTTACCTATGATAATAGAAAGTTATATATTTATACATTGATTTATCTTGAGTAGTCAAAGGTATATCATCTATTCATAAGGAAATAATAGCTTGATGGAGAGGAAGAAATCAAGTTGTATCAAAATGTAAAGAAATCATGGTTGCATAAAGTACTCTCTCATCTTGCAATGTTTCCATGCAACAGACTATAAGGCTTGACACACTCATATGACCCAAGAGTTACAAATCCAAGTGCAATCGTTTTCAATTTTGGGGTTGGGCTTGAATTAGATGTTTGTTTTATTCAAAAGATTATTTTGGAATTTTAATGGAATTATGTAAAATAAATAAAAAGTAGAAAATAAAGTGAATTAGAAATTAGATATGAGGGTAGGTGAAAAGTCACCTCACTTTTGTATAAATAAAACCTTCTAGTAAAGATATAAGGATCTTAAATTTTGGACTCTATGAGTATTTTGAAAGTGAGAAGCTCTTAACCACCTTGAGAATTAAGTTTAAACTTTATAAACTCCCACTATTGATATTCTTAAAGATAATTTGTGACTTGACATTGAATGTTTAAGCTCTAATACTTAGAAGCCTGAAAGGCCACGACAATTATTTTCTATCATGTGCTATGGGCTACTGTAAGACTATTCTTCATTATTGTTCAATAATATATGATTGCTATAATTTTTTGGTAGGTTAATGTACTATTTCATTAGCTATAAACTCTTATCATTCCAAGAACTTCTTGTTGAGTTTTTACATGTGTTTATACTAGTTGTTGGTTATAAACTATTTCACAATTAATAGCTAGTATGATTTAGCCATCATGTATCTTATTTAGAGATTTATATCGCTCACTCTTTAAGATTCATGCTTATCATAACTTTGTTGTTGCATTCATTGTACAAACCCATTTAAAGTATTTTCAATAAAGTTGATTTCACTTGCATTACATCAAGGGATTTATTTGGGTTTCCCATTCATTTCTCATTCATCTAACATTTAAATTTCACACAACATAATATGGTAATTGGGCCAACAATTGAGATGGGATTCTCATCCCAAATGGTGTGAATCCTAATTGGGGAATCATACTAAATAGACCTCCTTAAGACTATAAGCGATGCATTCAACACCATCAACATGCCAATGGGCATCAAAATTCCACCCAAAAGAGGAATCATTATAACATTTTCCCAAATCATCGATTAAATCTTGGATGTGAACCAAAAGGTGGATGATGTAAAAGGTTCTACCCCAAACAATTATTTACCCTTGTCGATTTACCAAAAAGTTTCACTAAGGAATTTTTTATCCTAACTATCGATTAACCATAGAGGTTTTGAAAAAAGTATCACATTGCACACGTTCTCTTAATCCTCGATGACCATCAAGGGTTTAAAAAGTGTTATAAAGGATGTTTTTCTAAAATGTGTTGACAAATTTTTTTCTAAAGAAACAAGTATAATCCTAGCCATCCATCTCATGAAGCAGCTTGAATTTGGATCATTAATCCTTGGTGGGTTTTGGAACTTGGGCCCTATCCATATCATCCTTTATACTGTCCACATCATGTTTTGTAAGGTATAATTAACAATCTCTATATCATTTTGTTTTGTGTTAAAACATATTACTTTTCCTCTAGAGATGATGCCCCTTCCTCTACTAGCAAATTTTATCTTTATTTTTTGTTGGAATTTTCATTAAGAATATTTTTCCTCACCAAATCAAGAAAATTGTGTAATTACACTAATATTTTGACAATTTGTCAAATTATGCCCAAATTCTAGAGTCTATTCAAGGAATAACCAAGGCCTGATAACCTCATCAAAATCCTTTCTTAACTCACTCTAAGCATTAGGAATGGAATTTATAGGCATATGAGGTTCTAGAATTACTCCAAAGTAACAAAAAATGGAGGTCTTTCTCCTCCCTTTATAACATACTAGCAAGCTTGTTATACCAAAATGAAGACTTTCAACTCTAGTTACATATGCATGTTGTTAATTTTCCACAAAAAAATGTGTTGACAATTTTTTTTCTAAAGAAACAAGTATAATCCTAGCCATCCATCTCATGAAGAGGCTTGAATTTGGATCATTAATCCTTGGTGGGTTTTGGAACCTGGGCCCTATCCATATCATCCTTTATACTGTCCACATCATGGTTTGTAAGGTATAATCAACAATCTCTATATCATTTTGTTTTGTGTTAAAACATATTACTTTTCCTCTAGAGATGATGCACCTCCCTCTACTAGCAAATTTTATCTTTATTTTTTGTTGGAATTTTCATAAGAATATTTTTCCTCACCAATTAAGAAAATTGTGTAACTACACTAATATTTTGACACTTAGTCAAATTATGCCCAAATTCTTGAGTCTATTCAAGGAATAACCAAGGCCTGATAACCTCATCAAAATCCTTTCTTAACTCACTCTAAGCATTAGGAATGGAATTTATAGGCATATGAGGTTCTAGAATTACTCCAAAGTAACAAAAAATGGAGGTCTTTCTCCTCCCTTTATAACATACTAGCAAGCTTGTTATACCAAAATGAAGACTTTCAACTCTAGTTACATATGCATGTTGTTAATTTTCCACAAAAAAATGTGTTGACAATTTTTTTTTCTAAAGAAACAAGTATAATCCTAGCCATCCATCTCATGAAGAGGCTTGAATTTGGATCATTAATTCTTGGTGGGTTTTTGAACCTGGGCCCTATCCATATCATCCTTTATACTGTCCACATCATGGTTTGTAAGGTATAATCAACAATCTCTATATCATTTTGTTTTGTGTTAAAACCTATTAATTTTCCTCTAGAGATGATGCCCCTTCCTCTACTAGCAAATTTTATCTTTATTTTTTGTTGGAATTTTCATTAAGAATATTTTTCCTCACCAAATTAAGAAAATTGTGTAATTACACTAATATTTTGACACTTAGTCAAATTATGCCCAAATTCTTGAGTCTATTCAAGGAATAACCAAGGCCTGATAACCTCATCAAAATCCTTTCTTAACTCACTCAAAGCATTAGGAATGGAATTTATAGGCATATGAGGTTCTAGAATTACTCCAAAGTAACAAAAAATGGAGGTCTTTCTCCTCCCTTTATAACATACTAGCAAGCTTGCTATACCAAAATGAAGACTTTCAACTCTAGTTACATATGCATGTTGTTAATTTTCCACAAAAAAATGTGTTGACAATTTTTTTTTCTAAAGAAACAAGTATAATCCTAGCCATCCATCTCATGAAGAGGCTTGAATTTGGATCATTAATCCTTGGTGGGTTTTGGAACCTAGGCCCTATCCATATCATCTTTTATATTATCCACATCATGGTTTGTAAGGTATAATCAACAATCTCTATATCATTTTGTTTTGTGTTAAAACATATTACTTTTCCTCTAGAGATAATGCCCCTTCCTATACTAGCAAATTTTATCTTTATTTTTTGTTGGAATTTTCATTAAGAATATTTTTCCTCACCAAATTAAGAAAATTGTTTAATTACACTAATATTTTGAGACTTTGTCAAATTATGCCCAACTTCTTGAGTCTATTCAAGGAAGAACCAAGGCCTGATAGCCTCATCAAAATCCTTCCTTAACTCACTCAAAGCATTAGGAATGGAATTTATAGGCATATGAGGTTCTAGAATTACTCCAAAGTAACAAAAAATGGAGGTCTTTCTCCTCCCTTTATAACATACTAGCAAGCTTGTTATACCAAAATGAAGACTTTCAACTCTTGTTACATATGCAAGTTGTTAATTTTCCACAAAAAAATGTGTTGACAATTTTTTTCTAAAGAAACAAGTATAATCCTAGCCATCCATCTCATGAAGAGGCTTGAATTTGGATCATTAATCCTTGGTGGGTTTTGGAACCTGGGCCCTATCCATATCATCTTTTATACTATCCACATCATGGTTTGTAAGGTATAATCAACAATCTCTATATCATTTTGTTTTGTGTTAAAACATATTACTTCTCCTCTAGAGATGATGCCCCCTCCTCTACTAGCACATTTTATCTTTATTTTTTGTTGGAATTTTCATTAAGAATATTTTTCCTCACCAAATTAAGAAAATTGTGTAATTACACTAATATTTTGACACTTTGTCAAAGTATGTCCAAATTCTTGAGTCTATTCAAGGAATAACCAAGGCCTGATAACCTCATCAAAATCCTTTCTTAACTCACTCAAAGCATTAGGAATGGAATTTATAGGCATATGAGGTTCTAGAATTACTCCAAAGTAACAAAAAATTGAGGTCTTTCTCCTCCCATTATAACATACTAGCAAGCTTGTTATACCAAAATGAAAACTTTCAACTCTAGTTACATATGCATGTTGTTAATTTTCCACAAAATTCTGCAACGACTTAGATGAATAATCTAAAACTCAAGTAATTACAAACAAAAACCAAAATTCCTTCCACCAAGACATGTGATTTCTTAACACTTATAAGCAACATAATAAACACAAAGATATAAAACATAGTCACATAATTTAACACACTTATTTTTCTTGGGAAACCCAACTAGGGAAACTGTCTTCTTTGGTATGGTATTTATTGATAAACTTGAGCACTGAAATATCTTACAAGGAAATATGAGAACAAACTTGTTCTCTGTTGTACGTAGCTTAAAATCCCCGAGAAACACTTGATTCCAAATATTAAACCTTGCACACCAACAACCCTATTTCTCAACGCACTAGGACCCAAATATGTGCGAACAAAAACTCCTATTTTGTAGTGCAACATGTCCCTATTTATATGTGCACTAGGTCTCATATTATATAGGGTGCAACTCCTAAATCTAGCTCCTTAAGGCTATGCACACCACAAGAAAATAAATCTCTCTCTCTCACTAACTCGTGAGGATTGATTTTTCTCACAATATTGTGTAGAAAATAATGATGAATACATTTGACTTCGTCCTTCTTTTGTAGGCCCAATTCGAACATGCAAGGAGACCCAATTATAGTCTAGAACTCGATTTTTGATTGAGAAGTTAACTGAGAGTGACACTCTTTCACTATCTAATCAACATTGGAGTTCTTAACTCATCCCTCCTTCAATAAATATTGAAGGCTAACTCACTTTAATTGAACTTATAATTGCCATCACATTCTATAGTCAAACTGATGAAGACTCCACTTAACTGAAGCTATAACTTTATGCATGCTAACTTGATGATTAGTCCAATAAACTAGAAATAAATAATCTTAATTGAAGTCTAACTCATGAGGACAATTCAAGGTCTTCACTAGCTAAGGCACAAGCCAAAATACCTTGCTTTCTACATTTTCAACACTCCCTCTTAGCGAGGAAGGTACTTCTCGAAGAACCTCGTCCACCTAGATATATCTTCAACACCACCACGTTATCTATTGCTACAGTTTCTCCCTCTGAAATAGAAGACTTACCCTGCTTCGTGTTGCAGAATATGATATGAAGACATGTTCTTTCCAACCATGCTATGTGAGTCTATCACCTCAGTTGTAAGTTCCATGTATCCCATGTATCTCTGTGGCTAATTACTCTGCCTGAAGGTAGTACTGGGAGGTCTAAATCTCTTTGGATCCTCCCTAAACAAGTTGTCTACCAACTTGAATCAAAATCTCCCTGTCCTGGGAATCACTATCTAAGTGGCTACCTCCACTCGCCCTGGGCTAATAACCTCATCATCTTGTTGGTTTTCCCAAATGTCAACTAGCCGAGATTCAAATTGAGATACTGGTTGAGGCTCCTTCTTATAAGGACCTCTATTGTTAGGTACTCGAACCTACTCTTTCTCTAAGGACTTTGTCAAAACTCTACTCTCCTCAACCATCACTTCTCTACTTTGCACACTTCTTGCCTTGCTACTCAAGGCTACTCCTATCTCTACTTGGAACTTGTACATATTCTTCATCCTCAAACCTATATGCTTCACACATCTAGAAGTTAAGTGCTTGAGGGAAGCCTTACATATGTTGAATATGACATCATAACCCTTTTCCTCAAGGGTAGTGACTAAAACAAGGTTCTCATTCAAGCCTAAAACATATGGGATGTCTCTAAGATGGAGAGAGCTACCTGAATCCCTCTCAAGAATTTCAATAAGAACTCCCCTAATTGAATACTTTCCATCATCTCCTATCTCAACATGAAATTGCATGTCCTTCTCCTTTGAGGTAACTAAAATACTTCTTGTTCCAGTCATGTGAAAGGATGCTCATGAATCAATATACAATGCATTGCTATTTGCTCAGCTTTCCATGCAAGCTATCAATGAGAAATATTACTTGAATTGGGCACAAAATACATCTACTTTTACATATGCAACAACATGATCCTTATTGGACTCCTTCTTATTAGGTAACTTAGTGTCATAGTGCCAAATGTCATGTCAATGGAAGCACTTGATCTTGCTTAGATCCTTCTTCTTCTTCTTTCCCTTTTGACTAGTCTCAAGCTTGCCTTTTCCCTTCTTACCCTAGGTTTTGCTACCTTGTCCTGCTAGGGAAAAGTTCTCCTCATCTATTTTCTTTGCTGATATACCATAATTCGTCCCTCTCCAAATTTATTCTTGAATGTAGTCACCCCAAAACCTTTCCCAAATGGGAAAATTTTCTCTACCGCTCACTACATCCCGAAAACCATACCAAGACTTATGGAGTTCTAGAAGTGCAATATTCACAAGGTATTTTTTTGATGCTATCTCACCCATGCCACCTAGCTCATCCCATACTTGGGTGAACATTGAAAAATATGTGATGATGAGATCTCCTTTTCTCATCCATATAATTCATAGCTTCTCCTTGAGAAATCTTCTTGGAATCTCTAGAACCTTGATGCAGACCTAAAGTAGATTTAAACATCTCATATATTGTCTTCTTCTCATGGATAATAGGGATAATATGATCTTAGACCCCCTCAAGAATAATTATCCTTTCATTGGTGTCATTCTTGTTATGTTGGATCAACTATTGGGCATCTTGAGGTGGAGCTACTTCCTACTTCACATACTCGAGCACTCCATTATTTTCCAAAACTACTAAGATCCACTCCTTCCATGAGTAGAAGTTAAAAGATCCCACTAAATGGTGATACAAACTTAATCCTTGGAACACCATACTTCTATCCAAAGAACTGATCTTCTCATCAAACTCTAGTGCAATTCTTCTTCTTGATCCGTGTTGTCCTCTAACTGGTCAATCTGGTGTTGTTGTTTATATCAATCTTTGCTATGATACCATGTTAATTTTCCACAAAATTCTTTAGATGAATAATTTGAAAGTAAGGAAACTACAAACTGAAACCAAAATTCCTTTCACAAAGACACAATTTCTTAACACTTATAAGTAGTGAAATAAAAATAGAGATAAAAACACAATCAAACAATTTAATACACTTATTTTTCTTGGGAAACCCAACTAGGAAAACCCTCTTCTTTGTTGTAGTACTAATCGATAAACCTAGGCATTGGAAAGTCTTAAAAGTAAATTTGAGAACAAACTTGTTTTATGTTGTACTTAGCTTAAACTCCTTATAAAACACTCGATTCTAGTTCATAAACCTTGTGCAATAGAAGCCTTATTTCTTAGCACACTAGGACTTCAATCTGTGCATAAATCTGCTCAAGAAAACTAGCGCATTCTTGCTACTCAAGGCTACACACACCACATGCAAAGATATTTCACTCTCACTAACTTGTGAGGCTTGCTTTGTCTCTTAGCCTTGTGCATAAAACAATCATGAATACATGTGACTTCGTCTTAGTTGAAATTTAAAACTCGAGTTCTCATTAACAATTTAACTGAGAGTGACACTCTTTCTCTCTCCAATCAACACTGTATTTCTTAACTCATCCTCCCTTTAATCCATACTGAAGACTAACTCACTCTAGTTGAAATTCTAACTACCACTTCATTATCTAGACAAACTGATGAAGACTCCACTTAACTAAAGATTCAACTCTATGCATGTGTTGTAGCTGCTACATCACCCTCCACAATTTTGGATTACACTCAATTTTAGAGCTTTCCTTGGTCTTGCACATTGTTGTCACAAACATCGAAACTCATTTCATGTACTTTATTGAGTTATTTTTCTCCCCGTTGCAAGTTGGGTAAACTGTCGTCTTTTCACATGATTGGTTGTCACACAATGCGTAGAATCCTGTTATGATGGTTTCAAGGATCTATCTTTGTGAATATGAGTTGTTCTAACCATTGTTATCCCCAAAAAATTGATCATTTAGTCTAATTTACTAGATGGATCGAAGTACACCATGTAAAGCCAATTTTACCACAGTAAAATTGCTTTCATAGTGAGAAATTACCTAATAAACCACCTTTATTAAGTAATTTATAGTTATTCCTAGTTTTCTTCTAGGAATAATTAATTTAACCACTGTTTTATTATTATTCCTTGTCAAATTTGACCCAATCATGAACATAAACAGATAAATCATTATTTATCTTATTTTTCTCTAAGAATAATTAATTAAGGAATTTAGACTTCTGTGATCCATAACATTGTTTAGAGAATTTTTGGCGAAATCACATTGTTTATGTGATTTCGCCGAAAATTCTCTAAACAATAATTAATTAATCACTAATTAGTTATTATTCTTTGTTAAATTTGACTAAATCCCTTAAGAATAATTAAATAATCCTTATTTGTTTATTATTTCTTACCTAATTCATTCAGATCATAAATAAATCATTTATTTATTTATTATTTCTAAATAAAAGTTTAAATACTTTTGCCCTCCTAAACAAATATAATAAAATATTCCAAGTGGTAATTCCAAGAATGGGATCAATAATATTTTATTATTCTCATTATTTGAGGATAACTCAATATTTTGTTATAAATAGGAGGGTTTTCCATTCATTATTCACTTTTGATTCTTTGCATTACTGCACTCACTGTTGTAACTCTAATTATTTTCATTGTCCCACACCATATTTTGTTGGGTTTATGCATTATAGAGGAGAGATACTCTACATAAGCTAAAAGCATTTGAGGATAGCCAAGAACCCATCCCATAGAGGGTCACTAGTAACATATATTTGTTCCCTTCACAGATGTTATAATAAAATAATTCTTTACATATCTAGTTTCCATTGGATGTTTTGGGGTTATTACTCTTTATTTCACTGTTTAACTATGATTGCACCATAGATTAGAATTTTGGTAGGTTTTGTTTCTATAAATAGTTGTAGATCTACAATGTTTAGTAGTCATTTCTATTGTTGAGATCGGTTGTCATCCACGATCTTAATTGGGTTCTTTATGTACATCATTGAGAGGAAAACATTACAACAAATTAGCGACTTCGTTTGGTTTTATAATTCAGATCCATAAACCGGGGTGACCTTTGGTTTTCAGCTTAGGGTTTCTTATCTTTTCAATTCTATTAATGTTTCCTAGTGTTTTAACCCTAGATCTAATAAATTTCTAACTTCTACAAGCTTTCTGGTCGTTTCCGCAGGTCACAGGAACCAGCCGCGACAAAGGCGACACTTTTTTCTGAAATTTGCAGATTGGAAGTCTCGGAGCAAAAATTGCAGTTTTCAGCCCAAAAGGTGTGATCTGAGCTCCAAAACGCAACTTTCTGCCCAAAAAGTGCAATTTCATCAAAAAACAGGTCAGAACCTGCGATTTTTAGGTTTTAAGGTTTTTCTCAGATCTGTTTCTGGGTTTTGCTGAGAGCTATCTGCTGGGTGTCTAACCTCTATCTCATCTCACTTAGGCCTTGATCCATTCTATTTTACTCTTTGAAGTCGAATTTAGCCTCCCTTAGGGCTTCTAGTACACTTCTGCCTTTCTAGGAGGAGTTTAGTTGAGTGAGAAGTTTGATTTTTTGTAGCACTTTCATACACATTTTCTAGATCTGTAACCTTATGTTTCAGATCTAATAAGATAGGCTGCTACCATCCATAGTTTCACTTTTAAACTTGTTTGGTCATTTCCTTAGGGTCCTAAAAGTTTCCCTAGGTGTTTCACCCATCTCCCTATAGTTTTGCAATGATCTTCCCCTCTGCTTTTTTGTTGTTGATGCACCACTTTCCAATAGCTTAGAGTCACTTGATCCTAGTCACACCGACATTCAAATCCCTTGACTGTTTCAGTGTATTTCCCATCAGTTTAGCCACCTGGCAGTACAATGTTTGCAAACTCAGTTTTGGTGGGGTTTAGTTAATTGTTTTATTGTTTATTTTCTGTTATTTATTTTATTTTATTTGCAGCAAGCTTTTTTCTTTTTTACAAACACGATCTAGGCTTAATAAATTAATACACTTGCACACAGAAGCACACCTTAAGTGAAGGGTGCTTTGTTTACACCGCCAAGCCAAGACTTAACATAATAAATTTTTCTCACTGCATCGAGACAGAAGATATATTGTTGATCTCCCTTCACCATTTCCGTGTTCCGTGTGTCCTTCCATCATTGCGCCATCAAGGCGTGAGTCGTGGAGACTATTAGGCCTTCACCCCCAGTTTCCACTTGGGCAAATTACTCCTCCCCATCGAGATCGAGTTCATAGCCCTTTAACTCACCATCCTGACTCTTCTCTTGGTCCTTCTAATTCCTGATCTGATTCCGAACATCCTTCACCGCATATCGTCACCAAGTCTAGACCCACAGCTAGTGCAAGAACCAAAACTAGTGGTGACTCCGATAATACACCGTGGTCACATCAAGTGGAACAATCTCAGGAACCATTCTGGCAGCCCCCATGCTCCCTTTTATGGCTGGGTTAAGTCTACCAGATCTTAACCAGTTGATAAACGACCCCATACACCATGGTGCTAGTTGGCCCTCCATGCCGACTAAGCTTCCCTCAGACATCCCAAAGTTTGAGGGTATTGCTGGAGAGGATCCTACCAACCATATTCAATCCTTCTGCATGTGGTATTTGTCCAACGCCATAACCGATGACTCCATTTGTCTTCGACTCTTCCAATGCACACTCATTGGAGATGCTACAAAATGGTATGTAGACTAGCCCTCCACTTCTCATTCCATTTTCATGACGATTGCTAAAGCGTTCTTATCATATTTCCAATTACCTCTTCGGTGTGACAGTGGTACTGAGCTTTTGACCACATTCCACTAATCCTCCGCTACTCACCTTTCTGACCATGTTCAAAAGTGTTTTCAAAGGAGGAGCACATGTTGTGCTCCGCCTTTCAAAGATTGTGTTTATCTAGATTGGTTTCTCAAGAGCCTTTCATCCCCCATCGAGAAAGATGTCACGTCCTATTTTCCTCAAACTGAGGAAGAATCCCTCCAAACCGCTTTGAGATATGATCTGATTTATGGTTAATCAGGTTATGTCTATACCATTATTCCAGACCTCCCTTGTTCTTGAAGTGCCAATGCACTGGGGGCATCTCACGCCACTGACGGTATCATTGGATCCATTTCACACTCTTCACCATATTCTCAGTAGATTTATGGCTACCTGCAGGGGGTCACCAGTTCCTCCAACATTTATGCCCCTCCTGCTAGAAACATGTTTCCAGGGCCCCAACCCATCTACCAAACTGTTGCTCCTTCTTATGCACAGCCTGGTGCTCTACCCCTCAAGCATTAGCACTGTAGCCTCCCATGCATCATCTGCCCCAGCAGTCACCACCCCCTTAGGGTCAGGTGTTTGCGCAAAAAAGAGATATCAATCCCAAGAATTTGAATAAAAAAAATAAGGGGAAGGGTAACAAGGGTAACCAAGGTAACCAGCCTAGTGAACCTTAGTGGAACCAACCTAACACGAACAACTAGCAACAAGGCAACCAACCCAAGCAGAACAAGGCTATTCATATGAACAAGCCTTATGCATGTTGTGGTGTACATGGCCACTATACACATGAGTGTCCCCTCTTACCCCAGATGCGCTGAATGTGGGTAGCTCAAGCAACTTCTCGACTCCAAAAACCGCCTCAAAATTCTGTGCCAGATTAACTAGCCGTGCTCACAAATCCTTCCCCTCAGCAAGGATTTGTTGCTACTCAGCCCCAACCAGGTCAAGTAGCCCACCTGCCCCAACCTTTTGGTCCTGGTGACTAGCAGATCTTGATGATGAACTTTCATGAGGTTAACCCCTCCAATATCTACCTACAAACTCGGTCGCGTCAATATGACAAGCCCTCCACTTCGTTAGCTGTCGATTCCAAAACAAAAGTGTTTGTTGAGCCTCTTATGACACCAAATGGTCCTTTACAGATCCCTCAACCCAAATTTGAGTTCATTCCCAAGATTCCAAAGGGACCATTACGCCGTAATGTGAATTCTAACATAGATGCCCATACATATAGTATAGTAGACAACCTGGTGCAATCACCTGCTACCATGTTGACACTGGAAGTCCTCCAGTCGTGCCCTTCATAAAAGAAGGCTCTACTAACTGCCTTGGGTGCAGCGCAGGGAAAATTTTAAGGATGGAAATTTATCTTAAATTTTAGAAACCTTGGCAAATCCCACTAGTCCATAATATAAAATCTATAAAATGTTTGGAGATATTTTTGTAAAAATATTCAAATTTATAATATTTTTATATAGTCTATACATAATTTTTTGGTGATTTTTAGGGTAAAATAATTTCATTCTATAAAATTTGGGCGAATCATTTTTACAAAAAAAGGAAATTAGCGAATCTTTTTTTTGGAAAAAATATAGAAAATTAGCCCATGGGTGAATATTAGCCCCTAAAAGTTTCCCTGGTGCATTGGATCCTTTCGACGATCGTTTGATTGCCTTCTTGGTTGATACATTAGATCACCCCCCATTACCTTCATCTGTTGCTTTTCAGATACCAATTAGAGTCCATAATGCCATCATCTCCAGATGCATTATTAATGAAGGCACATCTACCTATGTGATGTCCACTGTTGTTTGGAAACAACTCAAGTCACCTGAGTTGTCCCCCTCCACCATCACTTTGTGTGCTTGGGATGGACACTCCTCCCAACCCCTTGGCATGTAGCGCAATTGTCCAATGACCCTTGCGGGTAATACTGTCCATGTCAATATCGAATTCATTGATGCCACTTTGGGTTACAACATCCTTTTAGGTCGTAGTTACACATATGCCATGTCATCTATCACGTTTGCGGTGTTCCACAAGATGTGCTTCCTCCATGAAGGGAATATCATTACAATCAATCCGTTGAATTACTATGAACCAACATTTGTGACCTCCCCTAAGTCCATCATCTCGTTGGTGTCCGATAAATAGTCATCCACTCCTTGGACCAGTGTCTCACCTGGAGTCTATAAGGATTTCTCATTGTTGGGTGCTTTCCCTAGTCTTCCCGGGTTGCCCTTAAGCAGCCTGATACACCTAATTAACAACCAACTCCTCAACATCTTGTTGTTTCTCTTCCAGTTGAGCCCTCTGGACTCACTCCCCCACAACATCTTCCATTCTTTGGCGCCTCTCCTATATTCCCACCAGGAACTGTTCCTCTAGGTCTCAACCATCCAGGAGCTATTCCGCTGAGGCATTATCTTGCTAGCCAGATACATTTCTTGATCCCCCTTCTGGGAATTTTTTCTATACTTGTCATGGCTTTGCTGGTCCTTCCTAACATGACTCTTGGGTTCCTAGTATGGTACATTGACCCCCCCTGCAAACATTCCACTTGGTCAACCAAGACCGTATCATGCTTTGACCCTGGTTCAACCGGTCCCCATGACACCTGCCATTGCTTCAGTAATATCACCACCTCAATAGGATCCAACTCCTGTTGTGAAAGCATGTGGCCAAGGGGGAAAATATAAAAAGAAAGATTCAAAGGACAAGGCTCCTGAAGCTCCTCCAGAACCTAAGGCCCCAAAGCCATGCACTTTGTGTGAAGTTGTTGGGCATGACACCAACAATTGTCCCAAACTTCCTCAACTCAAACCTTTGGTTCATGAAGTTTTCCCTGAGTCAAATATTCTAGAAGTCCACGTTGACATACTGGTCCCACCTAAGAAACTCAAAAAACTTCACACAAACCACCCTTGTGCCCTTTGTGATCTTCATGGTCACTATTCCCATTGTTTCCCTCATCTTGACGAGTTTCGCGATTTTCTTTGGGCGATTCATGAATACGAGGCCGCTCATAGTAGAGCCTCTACTCCTCTGCCTGTGGATTCTAGTACCACCAATCAACCAAAACAAGGAAACTCCGGTGATTCATGAATATGAGGACGCTCATAGTAGAGCCTCTACTCCTCAAATTGATACTCTAGGTAATGCTACCACATCATGTAGTCAGTCTTCCTCCCATTTTCTTATCTCCCAGCCTGCTGAGGACACCATGGAAGATATGTCTACCCCTGATTACCCCTACATTTGAGTAAGGGAGCATTCCTTCACGAGGATTTTGAGGGCCATCTCCTTCCTAATTCTCCCAATGCGCTCTACCTTAAAAAATGTTGCTTTGCGTATCTTTATTTCTGCCATAAAGTTAGGTAGATTGCACCATCTCATTAGTTATCTTTTGTGCCTTTCAGATGGATCCATCACCCACATCATATATCGACCATGTTGATGGTGCGAGTTGCTTCTCTTGGAATCTAGCCTCGGCAGCTTGGGCCATTTTTACCCTTTTGCATATGCTAGTCTTGTCAAATGGTGTGTGCATTGGATCTGCCACCAATAATCAAGCTGAATATGATGCAATGATAGGTTTGTTAGTCGATGCCCTCGCTCATTGCATCCTTCATCTTCATGTTCGTTTAGCTTCCTTGCTACTTGTCATGCAATTGAATGGTGTGTATCATGTGCATAACCAAGTCCCATTTAGAAAATATCTACGAGTGAAGCTATTGGTACGTGAATTTGAAACCATTACTTTTAGTCATGTGCCTAGAGCCCAAAATCACTATGTATATACCATTGCAAACAACATTCTAGATTAGCATTTATCACATGTATACCACAAAAGATAACCAAACAAATTGTGAACCATAATCGTCATATAAAAATGCATAATCACATTATGTATCATATAAATTTTTGGAGCCCATAGCTCTAAATACATCCGATACGCCCATACATCGCCTTTGGAGGATCTTGTGCCAAGTTGGGCCGAGATGCTTGAATCCCTTTTTCTATCTCTCTAAACAAAATGGCACTCCACAAACTCCTCCTGCTAGGGGGCATCATTCCCACCTTTGAATACCAGATCAATATCCCATGCTTGGGGGCATGATGATTTCCCCTGGCCATCCTCTCATATAAGTCTTGGCCTAGATCCCACTGGATCTAGGTATGGTCAATTATCCTCCCATTCCTTGGATAGTTTGTCCTACCAGCCTCTCCGACAAGCCATATGCACATCACATATCATAGACGTTTGATACCATATCTTAAAATATTCCACGTAAGTCCACATAGTCCCCATGTTTGACTTCGTGGGCGAGGATGATTCTAGACCTCCTCTAGTAGTTCATTCTCGTTTTACTCTTCCCTTAATTCTTCATTAGGAACCATTGTTCCAAGAAGCATTAAGCCCATCTTTAGACAAGTAAGGCCACTTTCCTGAAATTAATAGATCCCGATTTTGATGTAGGTTTGTTTGCTACGATCTCCATAAGATTTAGGGCCTTCTCCTCTGAAATTGGAGGGAAAACACCCTTTTGTAGGAAAACCCATAGTTTTTCTATCACCCATTGTGACTAGACCATAGATCAATTTGATGAACTATCAGTACCATTGGAAAGATCTCATTGAGCTCTATAATGGGTCTTCCTTAGTTTTTGATGATTTGACACTTCACCAGGAAACCCATTTTCCAAGAAGGTCGCTTCATCGTCTCTTAAAATCAAATTTCGTCATAAAGAAACACTTGTAATTTGAGGTCCACCTCCTCTTAATACACGTTGTACCATATGTTGATTTTAGTCATGAGTAACCATCATTTACTCATGTTTTTATGGTCCCCGCCGGGCCTAGTCTATGTGGCAACATCATCGAGTCACCCTTGTTTAGAGCATCTACAGTGAGTCACCCTTGCATTCTTGGAGTCTATTTCATGTCACAATATTCCATCCATATTTGCATACCTTTCATCTTGTGTTGCCCATTTTGGCCTCTAGTCATACTATCCCCATCCCCTTCGGAGTTGAGTCAGTCGCTGCCAGGTCAACCATGCACTTTATGCTCTGACAATGGTAGTTGTCTGTTTGTCCCTTAGTCCCACTTTTGCCATTATCTATGGTGTCATTCCATCAGTCACATTACTATTTTCCCTTGAGCTTTAGTTGACAATCCTCATTGCCTCATCTACCGCGGGCCCTATTTTGTGAACATCAACTCATTTATTCGAGAAGAAGGACCTAGAGGGAGGTGCATCTCAATTCCAGCTTCCATTCTTGTTTGGCGCCTTGGATTGAGCAGAGGGTCTCATTATTTCCCTTTGACTTGGTCGTTTCATGTTCATGATCCATACACTTGATGGTCTAGTGATGTAGCAGATTGTCCTAGTGATTCCCGGGTGTGTGTGAGATGTTTACAAACCTCATTAGGGGGTGGCACTTTAGGTAGCCCCCCACATGCTCAGATGCATACCTACTGATCATAATGTTCATAGCATGCATGTCTCCTCCAGATGATCCATTCAGTTTCGCAGAGCCCTTCCTTGTTCAGAAGGGCTTCTTTGGTTGTTCTACCCTTCCTCCCACCCATTTTTTGAGAGAAGGGACTTTGTATCTCATTTACTCATATATTATTGTATTCATTCCTATCTCATGTTTTTACCAGGTGCATTATGTATATGGGACACATTGTATTATTTTTTGGCTTTGTTATGCCAGTGTGTCATGTACAATTCAACATGTACTTTATTGCTCACTTTCATATTTCTGGGCGAACCATTATTTTTGTACTAAGTTATCTCGCCGGGTATGGGTACACCTCCCTTGCCTCATTGAGGTCCGGTACCACAAAAAAAAGGATACTTGCATTAGTCTCACCCCCTCTATCACTATCCTCTCTCAGCATCAACTTCATTGGTCTCTCTCTCTCTCTCTCCTTGACTCCCCTGTGTTGTCTAAGTGATTGTGTCTTTACAACGTACTTCGGTCATACGCTTTTCTCCTAACACTCATATGTTGGGGGGCAATCTGTTATCAACAAAAAATTGATCATCTAGCCTAATTTACTAGATGGATCAAAGTACACCATGTAAAGCCAATCTTACCATCGTAAAATTGCTTTCACTGTGAGAAATTACCTAATAAGCGACTTCTATTAGGTAATTTATAGTTAAACCCATGAAGAATAATTAAATAAATCATTATTTATTTGATTTTCTTCTAGGAATAATTAATTTAACCACTATTATTATTCCTTGTCAATCATGAAAAATAATAAGATAAATCATTATTTATCTTATTTTTCTCTAAGAATAATGAATTAATCACTAACTAATTATTATTCTTTGTTAAATTTGACTAAATCCCTTAAGAATAATTAAATAAATCCTTATTTTTTTTATTATTCCTTAACTAATTCATTGAGATAATAAATAAATCATTTATTTATTCATTATTTCTAAATAAAAGTTTAAATACTTTTTCCCTCCTAAAAATATAATAAAATATTCCAAGTGGTAATTCCAATAATGGGATCAATAATATTTTATTATTGCTCATTATTCGAGGATAACTTAATATTTTGTTATCAATAGGAGGGTTTTCCATTCATTATTCACTTTTTATTATTTCCATTGTTGCAATCAATGTTGTAACTTTGATTATTGTCATTGTCGCACACCATATTTTTGCTGGGTTTATGCATTATAGAGGAGAGAGACTCTATAGACGTTGAAAGTGTTTGAGGATAGCCAATAACCCATCCCATAGAGGGGGACCGGTAACATATATTTGTTCCCTTCACATGTGTTACAATAAAATCATTCTTTACACATCTGGTTTCCATTGGATGTTTTGGGGTTATTACTCTTTATTTCATTGTTTAACTATGATTGCAAAATAGATCAGAATTTTGGCAGGTTTTGTTTCTATCAATAGCTGCAGATTTGCAATGTTTAGCAGTCATTTCTATTTTTTAGATCGACTATCATCCACGATCTTAAGTAGGTTCTTTTCGTACGTCATTGAGAGGAAAACACTACAACAACCATGTAAGCATTTTTTGCTCTCATTTGCAAAGTTTTAAGCACTGTCGCACAAGTGTCATCACAGTGGTCACAAAGCATATCTTAAGTTTTGCACTTGTCATAACTGGTCATAAAGTTGTTGCACAGAGGTAAATGCATGATTCATGTGTCCAAGGTGATCTATGTTGTTATGTCATCAAGTATTCTAAGTGTGATATCGCAGTCGAAGTCTTATCACTATTCACATCAGCCTAACCAGTCTTACACTTAGTCATTTCTGAGAAGTCTTCCCGACCAAGCAACTTGGATGCACTTTGCCTCCCTGAACTACGTATTGCATAGTTTCAGTCCCATAGCTATGACCTTACCCCTTGGCATTGCACAATGCATAGTTCCTGCCTCCCAGGAATGCTACACTGCTTAGTTTCTGTGCTCAATCTTTGGCCTTGGCCTCTACAATTGTGCAATCCTTTCTCTCAGCCTGGCCCTAACTATGCACTATGAAATCAAATGCCTCAATCTCATTATTACACATCATTTTGTCGCATTAGGCAAATGACAATTGGTTTGGATCCTTCGCTATCCATAATGTGTGCTTAAACATTCCCCTACAAAGTTAGAATCCCCCAGAGAAAGTGAAATTACTGGATTCCATGGTTCAAAACACTATTTTTTGCTTCCTGCGTAGTTCTCTAGTCAATATTTGAGCATACACAGAGAAGTCCATTAGAAACTGCACATAAATGCATTGTCTTACATTGTGACTTGCACACGTGACTTAACAAATGTAAAAATAAAAAGTAAATTGTAGAAGCATTATTAGTCGTATCTATCCCAACTAACAAGCTTTGAATGGGTGTCTATTCAAGTCTAATAACTCCCATCATGGAGAAACTCCCTCTCTTTGTGGAACCCCTATCTCACCATTAGTTGATCTCATCCCTTGGAGAATGTATCCAAAACTTCCCACTCTTAGCCTATAAAGCTATCATAGGTCTAAGGATTGAGAAGGTTTGTTGGAAGTTGGCATATGTTGTTGGAATAAGGTTGAAAGTCTATTCATTCAAGAAGAGCGTTGGAGATTGTGGGAGGGGAATTACAACATCAAGGCTTCAAGGGTGTAAGTCTATTCTCCATTTTTATTAATATAAAGGCAAATGTTCTTTCTCAATTATGTCTTTGTTGATACAATTTGTAGGATTCCTTGATCACCTACATGGATTGTGATTGCATATTGATCCATTTTGGTATATGATTGAGTTAATTAGTTCATTTATCTCTTATGCTATATGTTGGATGCTTCTATCTCCAGTATGTTTTTTTCTATGCAGATCTCCTTTAGGACATCTCAGAGAAGATGTGGGGAGTGATGGAAATATCTCTAAAGCATTGAGGAGAAGTTGATGGTCAAAATATCTGAACATGAATTCATCAGACATTTCTATTTAAATGGTAATTGGGTTCTATCATACTAATTGTTTTAGTCAATCGTAGTCTAGAGAAAGGTAGAAGTTCCTAGTTATTTGTTACTATATTTCTCTGAGGTCTAGGGAGATCGCTCTTGTTCACAAGAGGGATAAGTCCACATAACACTCATTCCCTGAGCTCTGAACTACGTAGTTGTGCAATTTACCATCCTCCCTTGTCTCAGAGAACTGCATAGTGTGTTCACTCAGTGTCCATCCCCTTAGCCCACCTCACTAGCTCCAAGAACTACACAATTTTCTTCCTCAGCCTAGCCTAAACTATTCACTACACAGTCTTAGGGCTCAAGCCTCACCCTTGGTTTCTTGCACTAAATTGCTACACAATCACTAAGCCTTCTCTCCTGGCATGTCATATGGTTTCGACTTAGTTAATGGATTAAAATGCACTATCTTAGACTAGGGGTTTACCAGACTAATTTCATCTTGTCATTAGTGATTTATAGATACAAGTACTTTACCACGCTATGTCGAGATGATGAAGAAAGAAGTGAAGGAGGAAAACATGCTAAAATACATTCTTGTAGCTAAACATGACATTTGATAAATCACAAGAAAGAAAACGAGTATCAGTTTGTGATCACAACTCAAGGCTTAAGATCATTTACGACTCCTTATCACCAAATCATATGGAGGTGAAAATAAGAGCATTCTCAAGTAGACACTCAACACATAGAAACAATAGTGGCTTGACATTGCCACATCATCAAGTAGTCAACGTCATTAGTGTCATTTCTTGTCATGTCATGGGTTGTCATATGCCACATCGTCATTGTGAATCATGTAAAGGTCATTCAAAATGTATTGTAAAGTGGAACTCCAAATGACACACATGGAATATAAAGCGTCATGTAAGTTGAAAAGTCATAGGAAGTCAAAAAGTCATGAGGGTAGTGAAAGAGTCATAAGGAAGGGGAAGCATCACCCCTTGGTTATATATACTCCCTCATCGTATGAGAAAAGGACTTTTCACCTTGGCTCCTCCCACAAGGCATTAGAGAGACAAATAAGTTCTTCTAAGGAGGAAGGAGTAGATCCAACAGTCCACTATTGGAGCTAGTGATGTTCATTGTATACATGTGTAATGGAATTTTTACTTAATAACATAATCCTTCAAGGCAACCACGTTCTTCATGCATCGATTATGGATATTTGTAAGACTATTCTGTGAATGTTTGTAATTCATGTTTGATTTCATCTATGCTAAATTAGTTGAACTATTTCAGTTATTTGTGTACTTATCATATTGAGAATGTGTTGTAATTTATATCATCGTGGCCACATCCTCATGGATTATTCTGCTGGATATTAGATATATCTTCCTCATTATATTGGTTTAAATGACCATCACATCTCTGTGGACTATTCCACTTGATGTTGTGCAGATCCTTCTTGTTCATGTGTTTCTCTACTAGGGTGGTACTACTACCTCTCTCTTAGAGGTTCACTTATCCTTCCCTCTGCAGTGAAAGAAATTTTACACACATATGATCAAACACTCACCAGACACACCCCCTTTCTTTTTGAATGTGTACATGCACTCCCCTCTCTTTTTGATAGTTAGAGCCAAGGCATATCTATAAGAATACATGGAAACTGGGTCAATATTCTGGATGGGGATCCTAATCCAAATGGTGTGAGGTCTAATTGGGAATTCACATCAGGGAGGCCCTTGGTTGATGGATTTATAGCAGTGTCAACAGTGGCACTAGAAGGAGGGCTAGATGACAAGCTAAGCTCATTGAATATGGTTTGAGTCTCTTATCTAAAATGGCTCATACTGAAATATTACTCTCAGTGTGTTTCTCTAATTTTTCCCTTTATCAATTTTCAATCCTCACTGAGCCTCTCTATCACTTATCCTAGTTAAATTTTGATGGCGAGGATGGAACCTCTATAACCAAGCACATTTTTGATTTTGTTAAATTTTATGAATCTTACGAAATCAATGATGAAGAGTTTGCTTGTGTTCTTTTCTTCCTCACCCTTGAAGGTCGTGTTAATCGATGGTGCCATACCTTGTCACCTGCTTCCATCCATTCCCTTCATCATTTCAACGAGGAGCTTCATCAAACCTCTCATAGATATAATTACCGACATGTTTGTAAAAGAATTAATCTGTTAAGAATCAAGCCTAATGAATCAGTTGAGGAGTTTTCTAATCGATTCCTTCACCTTTGTTGTGAAATTTCTGAAGGATGAATAAGGATTTCTTGAAACAAGCATTTGAGAGCTTGGTTCTTATCTCTTTACATGGTGAACCTAAACCCCTTGATTTTCCTACTTCCCCAACTCTTGTGAATCATGAAACACCTCTAATTCAGAGGAGGAATTTACTGCTCCTTTTGTTCTTTTTCCTCCTACTTTTCTAGTTATGATGAATGTGCCTATGTGTGATGGTAATAAAGCTGAAAAATCTACAAGTCAAATTCCTAATCCATCTTCTCATTCTTCTTCTATTTCTCATGACTCGGATTCAATGGAGGAAATCCCAGAATGGCTCATGAAGCCCATGGGGAGGACTAACTTCCCCATTCCGCAACATGATGCTATCATTCATAACTCTAGCCTACAATGTGATCTAGATTTTTTTATCCTCTGTCCTTTACATTCCATGACTCTTTGTACTGTGATCCGATCAATCAATATGCTCCACTAACTACTCTTTAACAATCTCTTGATTTTCGCATAGCTGGTTCAAATTGCGATCAAATACAAGGCAATCACATTACATAGGTAGAGGATCAGGAAAGTGAAGATTCTTTCAATATTTACTCTCTTTTTCAAAATAATCCATGTCAAAACAATGTGTTTTCAATCTTGGATGATTGTCAATCTTCTAATCTTGGTAGTGAATCAAATGTAATCAATTGTTTTGATCAATCCATAGCCTCAAGCAACAATCACTCCAATGATGATGAGTTTATCAATGTAGGAAATCACGAATGCCCAGGTGTATCAAATGAGCTTTGCTTCTCATAAAGATTTTACTTTAGATATAGAATCTAATTTGGTCAAATAAGATGTGCTTATTGAAACTTCCTCTTCATTTCACTATCCCTTGTGCTCTAGACGTTGGAAATTCTAGTTGTTAGGTTAAGAGGAGGATTAACTTCATCTTAATTTTCCTTCTCTTTCACCCATCCTGTCTTGTTCTCTTTTGTCTCTCTTTTATTTTTTTAATTTTCTCTTGAATTATGCTTTGGTTTAGTTTCTTTTGCCTGGCTTCTAGTTTTGTTTCCTTGTTGTGTGTTGTCTTTCCTTTTATTTTGTTTCTTTTGGTTTTCTTTCTTATTAATTGTCTGCTTTTATTTTCATCATGTGAATAAGTATTATGCCTTGACCTATTTTGGCTTCTTAGTATGCGTGTGGCTGAAGACTAAAGAGTCATGTGACACTTCAACATTTGGCTAACCTCCAATCCTCCTTCCTTGTGTTGGTTATATCTTTTGGTCGATGAAGTTCTGACATAAAATACGATTCATCCGTAAGGAGAGTTTTGGTCCAACCATGAACAATCGGTTTTGTGTTTCAATGTTTTCATTCTTATCCAATCAATAAAAGATGAGAAAGGAAAACATCTAAATGATAAAACCTAAATCATAGGTCTCTATATGCTTCTCTAAAGGAACAACCTCTTCTTCTCTCAATAAGTCAGGATCCCTCTTCCGCCCAAAAATAAATAAGTGCCAATGCACATTCCTCTTTAAAATAAATAAATAAAGGTGAAAGAAGAGAAAGGATTCCTATGCAGAGAGCTGAAGAAAGAAACTCTATCGAGGTATCGTCCAGGATCGCTGGCAGCAGAGCAATGCTTTTGCTCATGTGTAACTTTGCTGGGGTACTGTCTAAGCCTGCTAGCAGTGGAGCAACACTAGAGATGGAAAATTATACTCTGAAAATACTAAGCTTGTGTGCTACACTACCCTTCCCAACTCTAAACATTTTGATATTGCTAAATACTATGTTGTGTTCAACAGAGAAGGCATAAAGGGGA
>APFE030465975.1:6459-73543 GCA_000404065.3 Pinus taeda
TAGGTATGTACTGTCCTTGAGGTTGTCCCCCAGGTGCAAATTGAGTACCTTGAGGCTGCCCCCCAGGCATATACTGAGTACCCTGAGGTTGCCCCCCAGGCATATACTGAGTACCCTGAGGTTGCCCCCCAGGAAAATACTGATTACCTTGAGGTTGCCCCCGAGGCGGTAACTGACCACCTTGAGGTTGACCTGACATCATCAGAATTTCTTCTGCACTCAACGGTTTAGGACCACTACTTCCAGTTAACAACTTTTGTTCAATAGGACGAGGAGACGCTCCCGAAAAAGTACCAGAAATGGACTGATACCCAACAGGAACAGAAGGACCGCCATACAAATAGGCTTCCGGAGATTGGGAATACATGGATGACGGACTAGACATATTCAATGCAGGATAATGATCTCTAGGTGAAGGATGATAAAAAATGCGAAGTGGTGTAAAAATAAGTCCCGGATTTTCCAAAAGATTGGTCAGTGAACGGTACCAATCAGTGCTCCTAGGCGGACTATAAAAAATCAATTCACGCTCCCTAAACTCTAAAATAGGTCGATTGTCCGGAAAAGGGAAGCTTTCTTCGATATCCGCAATAGCAAACTCTTCGATCACTATGAGTCCAGCGGGAAGATCTTGGGTAATTACGGTTTCTACCCTAGGAGAACTAGGACCACTAGGAGTCAGAGAAACAAACTCTGATACGGGAGTAGGAGCAACTTCAGATTTGGGTTCAGATATGTCAGGTTCTTCACCTATATCACTAGTAGACGCAATGCGACCAGTAACCTCTGAAAATACTACTGGTTGAGAATCAGAATATTCTACCAAAGAAGGTTCTCCTTCTTCAGGTGACCCACTTCTACCACTACCGGGAGATACGAGGACTCGCAAGCCTTCAAAGTGACTTGGTATGTCTTCAGGAGGTTGACCTCGAAGTCTACGAGAAGTCCTTAGTAAATCAGCCACATTAACAAACTCAGGGGATTGGCCCCGAAGTCTACGGGAATGTCTCGGTAATTCAGCCACAGTTAAAGACTTTTAACTACTTTACACACAAACAAAGTAAAATCTCAATGAAAATCACCTAAAGTCTCTAAAGAACCAAACAAATTGAATCACACGCCTAAAGAATCTAAGAGATCAAACACACACAAACAGTAACTTTCTGGACCGAAAACACTAGTTTGGTGATGAAATCCAACATCGCAGAGTTCGATACAGAAATTAGTGGTTGGAACAGTTACCCCGACAACCTGCTTAATAATTAGCTGGACCATTTTCTCCACTTTTAACCATCTCGAGTGAAAGATACCCCAGAAAATCCAAGTGAGTCTAGCCGACGTCTGCTCAGGTACAGTGGGATCTTCCCGCCCTGTCACCTTAGGAAGAATCCTAGAGAATATGGTCACTAAGGTTACCAACAGAAACAAATATACATGGGGGAATAGTCTACGATCCGATACGCACGCAAGGGCAGAGTAGCAAGCTCAATCACCTTGAAGGCTCCTCGACATAAACCGAGGTTTACCAACAAGTGACCCCAGGCTCCTCGACAATGGTTAATCGAAGGTTTACCGTTTGTAATACGTGAATATCTAGCGTCGTTCCAAATAAGGAAGGATTGATTCCCACACTGGTTCGGACACGATCTCGTGCTTCTCCTTTAAGAGGAGCTTTCCCAGAGCATAAATGCAACAATTGGATTTCTCCTATCGTAAGATAAAGCTACTTGTTTGTTTTACTATCTTGGAGAGTTAATTACTCCCTACTCCAAGATACTAGCCTAAGTTATGTTGGTGTATCAGAGCCCTAGAAACAAAAAATTTGCTAGATTGATTTTATATTAAGCGTGATTTTTAATGGTTTTTGATTAAGTCAAAAGGTGATGGAGATGAAACTTATGGTATAAAGACTCGACTCAAAATCACTACAAAAATGCACTTAAGATGACTAATAATCATTTCTCTTCAATAAAGTTCTAACTAAGAAAGAGTTAGAAGATGCAAATACTTAAAAACACAAATCTTTCTTAACAATCAAATCAAAAGAAGAGTATTCGTTTCAATGCACTCAAAAATGAGACAGCTAATTATTTCCACAAGAATTTCTCTTTTCATTCAAAAACTCAAATGCTACTAAGAACAAACTTTTTTTCAAAAGATACCTTTCATTTTTTGTTAAAAAACATTTAAAACTATAACTAAAGCAAATCTTTGAGAAAACTATTGAATAAAGAAAACTTAAGATCTACAAACTAACAAAACCCTATTTGAAGTAAAAAGCTCACAAAAAGTCTTTTGAGGATGTTTTACTTGGTCACAAGCAAACCAAGAACTAATTTGTCCAGAATCACAAATAAGTCAAGAACAACCAATTTTGTTTTCCTTTTGAAAATGAAAATCCAAACTTTCAATCACAAGCTTTCGAAGTTTTGTAAAGAGAAAACTCAAAGCGGATTCCTCAACAAGGGGAGATTTCATAAATGGTCAGACTCTTAAGAAGACTGGTAGACACTAAGGTGATCTGAAGTCCCTATAGCCTCTAAGCTCAGAGCCACTAAACAACCAAATCGAAAAACGAACCCAACAAGAAAAACTCCTAGGAATTTCACCTAAAACCCTAATGCTAATGAAATTAAACAAAGGAAAGATTTCAACTAGTCACATGCAGGTATGGGCAGAGGATAACCACTAGAAAAACAAAATAAAACTAACTGAAAGAGCAAAAGTCAAAATTTTAAAAAATTTAGCAGGGTATGCAGGTGTAGAGCTTACCCAGGTGCAGGGACGCTTTGTGCACAAAGTAAAAGTGCATACAGGTACGCACTGTGATACACGTGCAGACTGCGGACTTCGACCAAAGTAATGAAAAATAAAAAATAAAGCTAAATCTACTAAGTCTACACAATGCCACACACAGCATGCCAAAAACAGAAACCAAAAGGAAAGTTTCTCAAGTCAAAGAAAAACGAGGAAAAGAATCAAGTCCCCTGTGGAGTCGCCATTTTGTCACGTGGAATGGGTCGATCTTGCGGATAAGATAGACCTTCCTAGAATCTAATGAAGACCTAATGACAAACAAACCAACCAGACACTATCTTTCTCTAAATGTGCTTTATAAATAATGGCAAACAAATGTTTTTTAAGGCCTACCTCATGTCCAACGCAAGTTTGGAGATGCCTTCGCTCCTTTGATCCAAGTAAGTTCCTTCGTCGCAAACCTGCAAGCACAAACAAGGAAAACGATTAAATAACACCTGAATATCCAATATTATAAAAACATATTTAACATGAAAGTCAAGGAGTCCATGAAACAAATAGCATAAGATACTTGTTGAGAAAAATGAGCTTGATTGTATTAATTCAAAAGAAAAGAACCTTACAACCTTTGCCTTGACGCTATACAAGCTCCTCCCAGGGTCCAACAAGAAGTCTCCTCTACTTTGACAAGCTTCACTCACTCCCCAATGAAGCCAAAAAGGTATGTGATCTCTCCTCTTAAGCCCAAATAGGAAGTCTTGATTTCAATAGCATTTACCCTCAAAAGTTCAGCTTCTAACCTATTTGGCCACTGACCCAATGCCTCAATTTATAGTGCAATGAGATCAGTTACCAGGTCCTCCTTCAAAGGGATAGAATCCTCCTTCAAAGGGATAGATCCTCTCAAGAAGGGATTAGTTCCTCCTATGTTGGGATGCATGAACCACTTGGAGCGAACAATCCACGTAACAAATGCTTCTAGAAACCTCTAGAATTAACCCAGGATGAGTTTTTTAAGATAAAAATTGTGCCTTTTGACTTTCACAGGGGTACGCACCCTCCCCTTTACATACAAAGCATACAAATACACAGATATCTTGAACAAAAGGTGCAGGCCCGTAGGCAAAAGTGAGAGAAAGTGCGGAACCAGAGTTACATTGCTTTTTTGATGTCTTTCTCTCATTTCTAAAGCTTGTTCTGAAGAGCTGAGGTTTGAGACTTGCTTAGGAAGCTGGTATAGGTGGTGATATACCTACACCGACTGCAAATAATCAAGGTGATGATATTTTTGTGTAACACAGAGTGTACCAACGTAGTGATGACATCCCTTCAACACTTGAAAAGAATACTATATAACAATTCAGAAGAGTGTAACTACTGGATCTTGAGACATAAACTTGATGATGAAGTCTATATTAATTTTGGAACCAAAAATACACAAACTTTACTTTCATATGTTCACAATCTAGCTCTAAAACATAGTCTTCTTCCATAGGTTATTTATCATGAATCCTATAACAAAAGAAGCTATTCCTCCTCCATATTTTCCTAACAGAATTATAATAATTACATCCAAGAAGGTTGAAATTGAATCAGTTCCTTCATTTATGCAAAAAGTCTCAAAGTAAAAATTATTCTCTTCAAAAAATCTGGAAATCTTTCTGAAGTGGCTAGGTTTGACCAGCGTTGACCAGACAATTGTTTCCTTCAAAATCAAAAGTGGATAGGTGATCCACCATCCGTGTACATTTTACTTAAATCCCACAGTCTTCAAATTCACTCGCCTGCTATGCAACATGTCAAACAATGGAGCATTTACAGGAAGTCACAACTTCTTGTAATTTTCTGAAAAATGTCATTTTTAACATAATAATTTCAAAAATTCATTTCAAGCTAAAAATAATGATAATGACATCATATCATTTAGTTTCTGAGGATTATAGCTCGAATGTGAAGGTTAAATGGTTAAAAATGATAGTCAAAAGAGGATTTTAAGTGGAATGTACAGTCATAATTTGGTACAAACAGGTATATCAAACCTCAGTGAGAAATGCAACTGGATTTACACCCTTTCAATTGGTGTATTGTTTGGAAGCAATCTTACCTATACAATGCGAAATTTCATCGCTCAAACTTGTGATTGACCTATTACTCGACACTTCGGAAGAGGAAGCACGTTTCTTGGAATTAATCCATATGGATGAAACCCGTCGTGATGCCTCATTGGCTAACGAGGCACATAAGAAACATATTAAGGCGTAATATGATAGGAATGTCAAACTTCGTATCTTCTCAGAAGGAGACCTAGTCTTGCTTTATGATCAGGAAGATGATAAGCTTGGAGTAGGAAATTTCGAACCAATGTGGATGGGGCCTTATGTTTTCAAGCGTGTTCTGGCAAAAGGTGCCTACGAGTTAGTATATTATGATGGGATTCCATTGTCACAACCCCGAAACAGGTTGTACCTCAAACGTTACTATGCTTGATTAAGTGTAGTAAATTTCACTGTATATATGCTTTCATTGCATGTGTGTTTGTTCATTTTAGAGTTTTTTATCTAGTTAGTAATATTATTTGCATTTGTTGCAAATGTTAGAATCTTCAAAACCTTTTGTTGGTTACACCAATGGTGCTAGTTGTGGTATGCATAATTTGTCTTCTGTAGCATGGGCTATTTTCGCTCCAAGTGGCGAGTGAGTGAGTTTTCAAGGGATTTGTATCGATCGATTGAAAAACAATATTGTTGAGTATAGCATGTTGATTGAACTACTCTTTGATGCCATTTCACTTGGCATTCACTAAATCATTGTTAGGTTGGATTCGCAGCTCATTGTTCTACAACTAAAAAATATTTAGAGTGTTCGAAATCCAATAATTCCTAGAATGCTCCTTAGTGTTCATATTTTGGAAAGATGTTTTGAACACATTCAATATCAACATATTTCTGGAAATCTTAACACATTAACTGACTCTCTAGCAAATTATGTGTTAAATAGACATTTGTGACACATGTAAAAATAGTATTTTCAATTCACATCATCAATTGAGTAGGATTGCATATAACCATAAAAAACTCTGAAAGTAAAATAGGGAGGTGTTTTAAAAGTCTTTACAAAATTTGTGGCCAAAAGACATTTGGGCATCTGACCCGAAGACTCAAAAATGCATACAAAACATCCCAAGTAGATCTAGTGGTGCTCATGGTAACCAGTCACAGCGAGTGCTATAATGCGTAAAAGCCTATCCCAATCGTTAGGAACACCAATAGTGTGGCTGTTATAGACATATTTGGGCACTACAACCCCAATCACATATGTCCATAAACCAAGGGCTTATAAACCCCTAAAAGCTTTGTTTCATACCCTAAAGGAACAAGGTCAGCTGATTATATCATTTCCCAGAAGTTCTCCCTGAAAAACTACTCAGAACTGGTCAAAACTGGACCATACAGACTGCTCCATGCCGAGGGTGCGATGCATACTAAAAATCCCTTCTGTAGGGTGCGATGAGTGAGGGTAGACAATTGGTAGAGGTAGTTTGCTAGGTGGAAACCCACAGAATCTTCTAGAAACTGCTCATTTGACACTTGCCTCTCTGAATTTTCCCAAGGATGAGTAAGAGATCATGAAATCTCTAAGTGGAACCAAGAACTATCAGTGAAATGACACTAATAAAAATCCCAGAAGCTAACTCACCCACCTACAAATATCTATATATGGATCCCTCGTCCTAGAGATCCAGAGGTTGGAATTTTGTATTTTGCAAGGAAATGTTGTTGCTTTCTCTCTGAAACATTATATTGTTTGGTGATCTAGCTTTTCATGAGGTGAAGAGGGCTTTCATGCTGGAAGGATGGCACTGGATCAGACCACTGGGTTCTAATCTTCTCTTCTACTACTTCTATCAATAAAACTATTTGAGTTTTCCTCCATATACTTGTATATTTCTGAATCTTGTATTGGTGTGTGCATTTGTATGGTTAATATACATCTGATCCTATATTGTTTATGGCTATAGATATCTATGCTTTGATGGTATTACGGTGCTTTGACTCCACAGGTGTTCTTTGAAGCGGGACAAGTGAGGAAGGAGTGGCAAAGCTCTATCAAAGGAGGGAGGAAAGAAGTAAGGGGACAAGCAAAAGACCGAGCTTGGTACTCTCTCCTTCTCTCTCATCTATCTCTCATAAAGGAAAACACAAGTAACTTCGGTTTGTTTGTTTCTAAGATAGCTACCTATCTTAGTGGGACTAGTAGCTCTAAATGGACACTAGTTTTCCTAATAATAGTGGAGTTACAGCCTCATATGTAACTCCTCGATCCAGATATCCAGAATACCAAGGGTTAATCCCTCTATGTGATCCTATAACTTTGCTAAGGTTTCGGCCAAATCCAAATCCTGGAGAACTTCTCTCCCTTTGTTTCTTTGCACTGGCCCGCCTGCAACTTGTTGGTGTCACACAGGTTGAATAGTACCTCCATATGCATGCATAAGAGTAATTTTAGTTTAGTCTTGGAAACATTGAAAAACACAAAAAACATTTAGAAACTTGAAAAAACAAAAAACACTTTGGTGAAACAACTTACCCATAGCACCCCATTATTCTCCAACTGGTAGAAAAAAATCTAGATCTCCACGATAATCCATCCCTAAGCATGGATGCTTTTTTCTAACAACATGTTGTTGGTCAAGCTAGCTGAAAAATGAAGGGGAGAAAATGATTGTTGACTCACTCGTATGTCGAGCCATAAGTTCAGCCCATCTCTGCATATATGGATCTCTAAGACCAGACACACCCAATGATACATGTTTTGGTTGCATCAATGGGATTTTATCTAAGGAAAAAGAAATTAAGATCAAACCATAGCAGAAATTCTTCATCTTACCGCTTTTTACCTTAGTCAGTTGTTCTTTCAGCAAAGAAAGCACAACCTCACACTAGTTAAAAACTTTTGGTTCTAGACACTCGAGTGCATACTGCATATAAGAAATATTCGCTAGATGGAGTGTCACACTGTCAGCCAATTTTGCGATTGTGAAGAGGATTGTTCTTAAAGGAAAATCATTTGCATCCCTGATATTTATTTTCCCATCCTTGCTAGGCAGTGTACCTGGCCAACAAAACTGTCTGATATAATCTCTCATTGATTCACCTCCACGGGAAAATCCACAAAGTGAGATGGGGGCACCTCATGTCAATAGTCTGGTAAGAAAGTAAATGTCCTCAATGGTAATAGGGACCATCTTGTCCCTAATGTGAAAAGTCTGATCTATCAGATCCCATGCACGAACAAGGAACTGAAGTAGCTCTGTTTTTTGCCTCATTCCTGACAACTTAAAGTATATGAGTAACCCATAATTTTTGAGGGCCTCAACTGTACCTGGATTGTTTAGGGAAACCATATCTTGTTCTTCATGCTCTCTTTCTCGCCATGTAATCGACATTCTGATCCAATGAAAGACTGAAAACACAATAATAAGCTAAATTAGGATCCTTTCCATGCAAAAAACAGGGCAAATTTTGGACCAAACAGCTAAAACGAACATGGGAAATGCACCCAGTGCAGCCTAGACACAGAGATAGTGCACTGCAGAGCATGCAACCTTTTATCTGGGTGCTCTTCAATGCAATTTTTGATGTGAAATCCTGCACTGATCGCAGGGAAAAAAAATGAAACTCCATGGACCACAAAAAACCCTAAAACTTGCATGAAATGACAAAAGAATGACTTGAAAAGAAGGTAGAAAGGTTTAGCTCCTACCTGGTCTAGAAAGCTCAAGAAATGGTCTGTAGAATCTTTCATAATCAGCTGGTGAAGATCGAGGTAAAAAACTACGCTGAGAGCACAAAACTGAATGGTAAGTTCCAAATGGTAAAAATGTCATGGTAAAAACTTGTTTTATGTTTATTTCATGTATTAATTTATTAAACATTAGTTCTTACCTATATTTGCCTATGAAATAGATATTTTAAATCCATTTGGTGATGATTTGAATAGGTTTTGCAACTAATTTACCAAATTCAACGTGCTCGATTGTAAGTTGTACCTTTGACCACAGAGCACACTTTTATCTCTTTTTCGAGCTCTGTTAAAAACGAAAAAGGAACCCCCTTGGAGTTCTCTTTAAGAACTTTTCAGACTCTTTAAATATGAAAAGATTGTCGAGCACTTATCCTTTCTACCTCATTAACGAATTGGAATTGATATCTCTCTTGTATTATTTTATGCTTTTTCGGACTTGAGAGATTAATTTGTGAAAAAGAACTTATGGAGTTTTGTTTTTTTCCCTTTTCAAACTCTCTAAAGATGAAAAGGACCGAGTTATCTTTATCGTTAAACTCATTAAAACATCAAATAGCGACAAACTTGTCCATCTAGACAAGACCGAGTTTCACCTTCACTAGACTTGTTAAAACATCAAATAGCGATGGATTCAGCCAAAGGGTGAAATTATACAACAAGCATATGTTATCCTCATCAAGATTGGTAAAAATAAAGAGGTACTGGTCAGTAATGACTGGGAAAATGGGAAAAAGGGGAAAATCACTTTATGGTAGCAATTCACTCTTGAACATGACACTTTCACTCCATCATCATTACTACTTCGGTCAGGTTATTAGATTGATGGTTATCACACCATTGGTGTATCATACCATCTATCACTTTCTTTTGGGTCAATGCTACCAATTCACTTTAGTGCCACCGACATGTTCAAGAGAAGCCATCATGTCAAAATTCATCCTTTGCAATACCATAAGCCTTCATTTTTCATGACTGCCATTCCTAAACCTTGTGTCATTAGTCAAATTCCATCTATAAAATCACTACAATAGTTTCGTGTCATTGATATGGAATACATCAAGGCCCCCCTACAACGAGTTGCTTCTTGTCAACATCAAAACATTATCCAAGAAGTTGACTTAGAAACACCCATTCAGTATCTCAAATCTTGCATGCATCAATGGCAGGTTTCTCATTTCTAGCAACAGGAATACCTCAATGGACTTCGACTGAAAGAATTTTTATGGTGTTTGACATCAAATCATCCATTCACACCATGCATAATGTATTGTGTTACCTTGAGGATCATTATCATTATCAGTGATTTCTCTCACATCTGTTAACAACTTACATCATTGGCTAGTAATCAGATGGTGTCTTCCCATGTTCGACTTCAGATCGCATGTTCACATGGTTAAGACTCGTACCTGAGTGAATGGTTGAACAAGATTGAAGACCCTGGATCTAGTTTCCTCCATCCGGGCTAAGATTTCAGGAGTACTAAATCATATGTAAAATGGCTTTACATTAATGGTCATTCCGATCATGGGTCTATATCTCTAGACTACTGTTTATGTACATGTAATGAAAGTTTATAAGATGAGCATGGGTATGCCTTCCCTTGGTAATTCATATAAAATCAAATATCATGATATATATATATATTATAATATATATATATAATATATATATATAGTATATATATATATATATTATATATATATAATATATATATATATATATATATATATATTGTAATTGATGTAGGTGACCTTCCACTTTGATACCTCTTCATCACATCAGAAAGCATTTCATTCGACATTGGCATATTTCTGACTTCATGCTTTAGGGGGCAGTTTTTACAGATCTATTTTGGCATATCAAAGCCCAATATTCAGATCAGTGTTTTAGGGCTCATCAAACCCTAATTCAGTTGCTTCATATCCTAAACAAGTCACCCCTTTGAGTGCCTCGTTCCTAGAAAATTTCATGACTTGAAGACATCCACAAATAGCCTCTAGAGGGACCAGCAAAGGTAAGCCCTTATGAAGGTGCACTGCAGAGCAGTTAAGTCCATTATCAGGGTTCTTTGTAGAGCACTTAGGCTTCCTTCCACCTGCATTGGGTGAGAATGAGAAAAATTCACATAGGGTTTGGGGAGTATTCTTATATTTTGGAGTTATCTAAAAGTTTCCTAACTTATCAAATCCTATGAGCTCGAAAATGGATGAGGAATGAGGTAAGGTGCATCCTATCCTCTCATCTCTTTCTCCATGGAACTAATTCTAAGTATGGAAGGGAATTCAATGCCACCATTAATGACAAAACCTCCTTCATCCTCCTATAAATTAACCACTCATCTAAGTGATCAAGGGCTGGACTATGTTGAATTATAAGGAGATAATGTTGCTATGAGATTTGGCTTGGAGGCAAGTATTGTGATGCTACAAGTTTGTCATGCTTTTGATGTGATGTGGATGGGATCCAAGCTGGAGGAATGGCTTTGAATCAGACACCAATGGTTGTAATTCCTTCTTCTATCTAATAAAGTGTTTGAACCTTTTTCCCATTTGTTTGTATTGTTTCATAATGCTTATATGTGTGAATTGTATCTGATTCCTTTCACTTATATTCAATAGATTGTATGCTTTAATCATTTTTTGTCTTATGTTGTTCTTACAGGGTACCTCTCAAGAAGATTAAGTATGGGAAGAAGTGATGAAATCGATACAAGGGAGACATGAGGAAAGCGGAAATATAAGTAGGCCTTCTATCTTCTCATCTTATCTATTATTTATAGGAAAAGTCTAAAACACTTTAAGCTATTGTTCTAGATACAACTACTTATCTAGGAAATTAGTATTTATCCATAGATGCTAAATTATTCAAAACAACATTGACAAACTCTGTGAGCTTTGAGAAGTTCTCTTGGTGTAGAGAAACAATGGGCATTGTAGGGCTAGATAAATGACTAAGCTCTCTTGTGGCCCTCTGTGGAAAGAAAACAACAAGTGGGAGAATGTTGGGTTGTGTTATATTCTTTCCACGACTAGCCCACGTGGCTAACTAGGGGTTTAGAGGGGGGGCAGAGCCCCCCCTTCATTGTGCCAATTGCGTAGCGAGGGGGTCACGAAGGGTTTGAGGGGTTCAGGTAACCCCACTCTATGGGATTCGGGGCAGAACCCCAGAAAATTTTGCTTTTGGACACTATATTAGGTTGGGCTGACCTACCTATGGTTTTGTGCATGATTTTGCGCACATGGTTTTGGACACGATGGTTTTCGGTCCATGGTATTGGATGCTTTAGCATGTATAAATATGTATTGTAACATTGAAAGGAATATACTAAAAAATCAAGCTGGTAGTCTCTGTTTGGGAATCCAAGGGAAATTCTCTATGTATATGTGTTTTATGTGTTATGCTCTCGTATTGTTTATTTTATGTGTTTTAGAATTCGTATGCAGGTGATTTTTGTACAGGGTTAAACCTACAATTTTTCATTTTCACCATAGGTGATGATATTATGGATTGCTTTTTAGAATTCTCTGAAAACACTTTTGCTTCTTTACAATCAATCATTTATTCGTTTGAGGATAAATATGGAGATAAAGAAAGGGTTAAATTGAAAGCTAAAGTAAAGGGAATTAAAGAGGATGAAAATGATATTATCAAGGAGTTAACACAAATGGTTAAGAATATACAAACCAATAAATATCATATCATTATTAATATGGAACTTAATCAAGCGAAACTAATAATAGATCACGCGAAGGAATTGAGTTACACAGAAACTAATTAGATGACTTTTTAGAACATGTTGTTGGCTATAGGAGAAAAGCATGCTAAGGAAACATAAACGTTGATGATCACCATGCAAAATCATTTGATTACCATGGAATATATTCATGACACAAAAATGAGTTCTATGCAAAATTGCTTGATGACCTTGAAATAAAATAATGAGAAAGTCTTAAAGGACATGGAGGAAAACAAGCATAGTTAATAAAGACAATGGAATTAAATCATGCAAAGGAAATCAATGCCATAGAGAATAAGTATTTTAATCAAAATGTTTACTTTTCAAAATAAGTTGGAAGAAATGGAAAGATCACGGGTATAGAAATTCCACTTTAGCCCATATAATGAAAAGGAAAAAAATAAAGAACTTTCAATGGATCATAAGCCTCCCAATATGTGGAAGTAGTATACATCTTATTATGAGGAGGTCATTTTCTCCATTGAAAAATGGTTAATTAAAGGAAATTCAAATCAAAAGGAAACTAAGGAAAATAAAGATCACAATCTTAATTCTTGTGAGATTTATCATCACCCTTGATACAGTAGATACAGAATGAAAAAAGGAATGTGCTCTCAACAAAAAATTAATCATCTAGCTTAATTTACTAGATCGATTGAAGTACACCATGTAAAGCCAATTTTACCCTAGTAAAATTTCTTTCACTGTGAGATATTACCTAATAAACCACCTTCATTAAATAATTTATAGTTAAACCCATGAAGAGTAATTAAATAAATCATTATTGATTTGATTTTTTCTCTAGGAATAATTAATTTAACCACTTTTTTATTATTATTCCTTGTCAAATTTGACCCAATCATAAAAAATAAACAGATAAATCATTCTTTATCTTATTTTTCTCTAAGCATAATTAATTAATCACTCATTAATTATTATTCTTTGTTAAATTTGACTAAATCCCTTGGGAATAATTAAATAAATCCTTATTTGTTTATTACTCCTTAACTAATTCATTGAGATAATAAATAAATAATTTATTTATTTATTATTTCTAAAATAAAATTTTAAATAATGTTTCCCTCCTAAACAAATATAATAAAATATTCTAAGCCGTTATTCCGAGAATGGGATCAATAATATTTTATTATTTCTCATTATTCAAGGATAAGTCAATATTTTGTTATAAACAGAAGTGTTTTCCATTCATTATTCACTTTTTGATTATTTTCATTGTTGCACTCAATGTTGTAATTTTCATTATTTTCATTGCCGCACACCATATTATTGTTGGGTTTATGCATTATAGAGGAGAGAGACTCTAGAGAAGATGAAGACCTTTGAGGATAGCCAAGAACCCATCCCATAGAGGGTGACTGGTAACATATATTTTTTCCCTTCACAAGTGTTATAATAAACTCATTCTTTACATATCTTGTTTCCATTGGATGTTTTGGGGTTATTACTCTTTATTTCACTATTTAACTATGATTGCAGCATAGATCATAATTTTCGTAGGTTTTGTTTCTATCAATAACTGTAGATCTACAATGTTTAGCATTCCTTTCTATTGTTGAGATCATTTGTCATCCACGATATTAAGTGGGTTCCTTTCATACATCATTGAGAAGAAAACACTACAACAACATGTCACATAAGTCTTGGATAATTCAAATTTTACATATTATCAGGTAAAAAGGTCTACATTGGTTACATCATCATTAACATCGTAGCCTACCAAAAGTAAAAAGAAGAAAAGAAAAAGAAAGAAGTTTGATGCATATGATGAATATGAACAACATGACATTTGTATAAGTCAAATTCCTAAGGTCTTTTGAATTGCATGGGGTACATCAGAGAAACAACCCATGGATCTACTAAAGAGTACACAGGTTCTCAACATGGACTTCATTAAAAGACATTTTATGCCATAGGGAATCCTACGTATTGTATTTCTAACCCTATATATTGTTATTTTATTTATTATAGTAGATTTCATTTCAATATTTCTATTTCATAGATTAGATTTCATTTATGTTCTTAGAATCAATTTACATTTCATGGCAGTAGAATAGTTTCTATTTATTGAGCTTCTATTTCATGTACTTAATGTAAAATGACATTTTCTAGATTATATTTGAGTGGATGCTATTCATATAAAATTGTGTTATACTTGCATGCAAATTTCATATTCTCACATTCATTCAATGAAGCAGCATGTCCCCAAGTAGAGATAGATTTTGATCACTCTATGTCAACTACCCTATAGAAGCATATCTTTATTCAAAGCATTATGTCATGTTTGAGCAGTCAGACATCGAAAGATCATCATCATATTTAAGCAATTGTGTCAAAGTTCTTAATCCAAATTCTACAACCTTGTGGGCCATAATTTTTTTTGTAAGGTTGGTAAGTCTACATTTTCATCATGTCCAACTTCTCACCCCAGCAGAGAAGGATAGCACAATATTTAAACAAAGACTTCATCATGGCCATTGCCAATTGAGCTACCACAAGTGGACTTGTTGGAAATAATTATAAAAATGATTATAATATGGTTATAAATCCATGTAAAACACCTATGTAAGCTTTATATTTTTAGGAAAGAGTTTCACTCTAGGGAGTTTTATACCCTCTTCCAATTATTCACATTTTATAAACCCTTACAATTGACAGAGTTGTTCTCTGAGGTATACCCCAAAGCTAGAGGGGGCCTTGATTTTGATGTATTAGGTGAGTCCTAGTGTATAGAGTCGATATATATTGTCATACTAGATCATATCTAAAGTCTTGAATATTTTGGTTAAGTCTAAGTGCTAATTTTAATTATTAAAATTTCCCACTCGTTGGGATTTCAATAATTATTTTTCATGTAATTGTAAAATGCAATGTATATAGAAGTGGTTGAAGGTAGAGTACTCATAATTAGAACCTTTACACCTTAAATTTCTATTTAGACAAATTTTTAAGGTCAATATGATGTTTATCCCCTCACATTATTTTTATTTTCTTTTTTTCAGCATAAAATGGCTAAATAACTAGTCGGAAAATGATCAAAATTAAAAATGAGAGAAAAATAAATCCTCTCCAAGTGAGAATAATTTTAAAAAAGGAATGTGCACTTTCCAAAAAAGGAATCTCCATAAACCAGGGAAGAAAAATTTCAAGGAATATTTGTCGAGCCATAAAAAATGAATTTTTAAGGAAAATCAAATTTATGGTCCAAGTTGGTTAAGTGAAAGGGAATTCTTTGAGGAGAAAAAGTTAGGAAAAATACCTTTTGGACAAAGAAAATAACCTTCATCAAGGAATTCGATTTTTTTCTCAAGCAATCAAGGATGGAGATTATTTGACATGGATCAAGCATTTATCTAGCAAGGGTCAAGTCAAATTTGTTCACCTTCATCGACCTAGCCATTTTCACTTGGAAGAGTATCTAGAAATATATTTCTTCTATATAATGGAGAATATGCTCCTCATTGTAACATCTCTAGATACGGTACTCTAGCTTTTGTCTCTTGAAGCTCTCTATTTTGAAATAATAAAACAAAAGTCTTTGGGGTGAAGTATTGCAGCTCTTATTCTATGGATATGTTAATGATTCTTTGAGTTTGAGGATTCTAGTAGTAATCACATTTGTTATTTCCATATACTCATGATATAATTATTAGTATATAGCTATTGTATACTGGTAATTAGATTTGAATAATATTTTAGGATTGGATGTGGCTAGTGTGCTTTTGTTTAAGTTACTAGAACTTCCCTCCATTGTATTTTTTCCTATCACATTTGGATCTAACAAAGCTTCTTTGAGTTGTGTAGAAAATCATTTGATTGAATTGGATCTCAAGCATAAGGGGATGATTTTGTTTAAGATAACTAACTCTTGAGTGATGAAGTTGGACAATCCACTCTATTTCATTTGTACAATTTAGCTAACAATTTTGTTGTAGGATTTTTGGTCCTATTGATGGTGTTGGGCCCACCAACATTCAGGGGATATCCCTGGAATGAAGGCCCAACTATACCTCACACCATTTGGTGTAGGAGTCTCATCCAGTATGATGGTCCAGTTTCCATCTTGACACAAGAGAGTGGTCTTCTTTGTCTTCAAACAATGAGGATTGTATGCCTAGTGAGTGCTTAGTGTCTCTTGTGTCAAGGTTGTTTCACTACAGATGGAGAGGGTGAGAGTGAGTCTCAAGTCGAAAGGGAATAATCCCAATTATTTTAGAGACACATAACACATCAGGACATGTGCAACTTCTGTCAGAGTAGTGCACACAGATGCGAAAATCACAAACACAAAGTGAACAGATAACACATACAACAGCTAGTGGAATAGTCCACACGAGTGTAACGATTGTTATAACAAGCTTATGAGAATGAAGTTTTCAAGTGTTCGGTGGAATATTCCACACAGGTGAGACAATGTTAACAACTGATACAACACATTTACAATAGCCTATGTACTAGAACAACCAAAATAGTTCAATTGTATTAATAGAGGTTAAAGCAACATGCATTACAAGTGTCCAAAGAATAGTCTTACAAACAAATACAATACATGTGTGAAAACGTGTTGGCCTATTAACAGGCTTCTAAATTAAGCGAAACTTCCAAGACACATTCGTACACCATTACATCACTAACACAATAGTAGGGAATTGGAGACATTTCTCGCTCCTCAAAGAAAATACTACAGACTCTCAAGGCTATGTGGGAGGATTCAAGGTGAAAAGTCCTTTGCATGTACAAATGAGTGGTATATATAGCCAAGGGTGAAACTGATGCTTGTGACTATTTGACTTCCCTCATGACCATTTGAATTACATGACTCTTCGACTTACATGACTCTTTGACTTCATCTGTGGGTCTCTTGCACTTCCAAGTTACATCACATTGATTACATAGTTATTATCCAAAGTAGTGATGTGGCTAAGGCGATTAATGACACAAAACGTCATGAAATTGCAGGTATGCACATGCTTTTTGTGTTGTTTCTGTTGAGTTGTTGTGTTGTTGAGTGATGAGTGTGCCTATGGTGTACCATAACATCACCTCCACATGGCAGAGTTGATGGAGTCTTCAATGGTCTTGGTGTTCACTTGATAGTTCATGCATGCACATATGTCTCCTTTGCTTGTTACTTGGTATGTTTCGTGTATTTTTCCAACTACGAGCAAGTCTTCTAGCATGTACTCCTTGTTCATGACGTTCGTCATCATTCCATGTCTCATCCATGTACCTATTTTGGAAAATCACTCATGACGAGAAAACATCAAATCCAAAAATCCCCTAGCCTACCATGATGCATTGTGTTTTGTTTCTAGGTGCAAGTGACCTGAGAGAGAGGAAAAGACTCTGTAACAACACAGAGCACATGTCATGTCAGGATGTGAGACTCTAGGGAACTGTTAAGAAATTTTTTATAGAGGTCACTAGGAGGCTGGGCTTAGTAGTCGGGAACTACATTCTACATGATCTACCTTAGCTGGGAGGCAGAACTATGAAATTTTTCCTCAGAAGGAAATTTGGGTAGGAGAGGACACTGGCAATGAGAACTGTGAAAATTTTCTGGGGAGGGTGGTAGCAGGTTGCGGGAGCTTGCTGGCCAAAACTGCACAGAACTAGGAGGCAATCATGCTAAACATGTCTATGTAGTTTTCATGGTTAAGAGAGGTCTCAGGAAGTTGGTGGAAAGTTCAACAAAACTGTGCAATTTTCATGAGGAGCAATAGGTTGACTCGTAGGGGGACTGACTGGAAGTACTATACAATTTTTAGAGACAATGCAATGACAAGCAATGGGTGTCTGTCCCACTTGCCTACACAATTTCTTCAATTAGCGGAGGCAGGCATGCTCATAGCTTCTATGCAATTTTTGGGAGGAGTGAAGCTCAGAGTCACTACGCGCTCAAACTCTTTGGTTGACCAGCGGGAGGCTTCATGGATTGGCTTGTGAGTACTACAGATTGAGATGGACTTTTGGGAAAATTCTATGATGTCCTGGGTGATAATCAGCCACGTCAATTCTAGGATTGCATAGTACACACTGCCTGGGAGATATCTTCAACCTCTGTGCAATTTTGGACAATAGTACTTGGTCACTGAGGGCTGAGACTGCATAATGTAGCTCTGTGAAGGTCTGGCTAATCGAAAAATGGTTAAGTGTGTGAGCGAGTAAACTCATGTATACATGAACTTGCAAACACACACTCAACATGACTTGATGACAATACATGTCGAACTAACAAGACAACATATACTAAATGTTACTAACTATGGGACTATCTAATGGTGAAAGAGACAAGTACGACACTTCAGATAGACCTTCAGACAACCGTGATGACAATTTCACGATAGTTCTTACAAAATCGTGTGTGACTGGAATATATGTTTACATAATGAACACAACTCAAACACAAACCTTCAACATCACTAGAACAAGGTCGCAAGCATGACATAGAAATCAACAAGCTGAAGAGGACAGTTATTTAAACAAGCAAAAAAGAAGAAAGACATGTAAAGGGAACACATGAAATGACTTTTTGTGTTTTTGCACATGCATATTACTAAGGACAGGATGATATGACAATGACAAGAAGTTTGACAAACTCAACTAATATGTGTACTTCAAAAGGTTTTCTTTACTTACCAAACTTACCCTTGAGATGATCATGCATCTGACGAAGTTTGCATGTGGTCCTAATCTTTTTCCATTACTTGGTGTCTTGGTCCTTCTCCTTGATTCCTTGGGAGTGATCTCAGCATGTAATCTTTTCCTGTAGTCACTAAGCGATGTATCAGTGTGATTTCCATGAGAAGTGACTACTACCAGGATGAGGCCATGGGAGGCCCATTTGCATAGTTTCTAAATGTACGACAAATATGGAGGCTTGGAAAATACTACGCCTTTCTCAGGCACAAGAGACTGTTGTGGGATGGGGGTCTTGGGAGGACACCTCTGTGCAATTTCTAAGTGCGGTGCATCCTAGACAGCTGAGAGGAAATACTGCACAACTTTTGGATGAAAGACAGATTGAGTGTTAACCCTCCAAGTTTCTCTCTTTTTTCCATTTTCCCCTTCCTAAATCATAACCATTTACTGTTGTTTTGCCTCTTTTATACACCCTCATCTTGCACCAGTCCAAGCACAGTGACATATTTTATATAAACTTTATTTCTCATACTTTTAATTTAACTTAGAATTAATTAATGATTTATTACATGATTTCTTACTTTTAATCACTCTTTGTAACTTATCGATATCTCCAATGTTTATTTGGTAGTTAGAGTACGTATTATGACCACTAATCCTAGTGCGGGATCAGATCTTACACCATTTCTAGCACAACAAATCCTTGCAGCAGATCTGATCCTCCTTGATCACCACCTCATTTTGAGCAGCTTCAACCATGACAACAAGATCGATCCAAAGGTAGCCAAGATTGAATCTATGAAGGACGAAAGCTGGAGATTGGCTATGACCAGTTTTTCTAACTGTCTAACTTTGAACGCCGAAAAGCTAAATTTTGTGTTTCATTATGTAATTGGTTGAATGATCTATTTTGGCCTTTGGCCAAATATCTATATAATGTAATATGTAAATAGGACTAAGGGGAAGTTTCTTATAGTAGAAGAGAACAAAGACACATCCAAAGAGGTGGCAAAATGTTTTTGTATTTTGTTATTGCCCGAATATGGGTTGGACGATGTATTAATGTGTGTACTTGCCTCAGTGAATTAATAAAAGGGAGCTCTGCCTCATGTTTCACAAATTGTGCTTCTGTATTTGAGTTGATGAAATGATTAAGGTATTGAGCAACGTTTTTATTTAAAGCAGAAATGTGCTGGTTGGCTAGGGCCCAGCCAACCCAGCACGTTTACCCCATTTCTCGTTTTCCTGTAATTTTTGTTTACACTATCAAGTCTGAATTAATTTTAAGCACATGCATTCCTATCTGAGTGAAAGCAAATCCGTTGTGTGAAGTAGATAAATTCCCTTTCCTGCACTTGATTTCAGATTGGTTTTCCTTCGCCCAGTCCAAGTAGGAGAAATGACCCTACACCAGTGCACATTGGTGTGATATCTCCTTTTCTGCAATTCTATTTGATTGGTTTTCCCCGCCTGGTCTAAGCATGAGAAATGAACCTGCACCAGTGCACATTGGTGTGATGCAGCAAGCCTTCTTAGTCTACTTCCCGCAATCTTCTTTATTTCATTAAATGCTCATGATAGGATGAATGTATACTAATTGTTTCTTTACTCCTAGACTTTGTTAAGATCAGAAACATTCACTTTTTATGAGTGCAATTTGACTTAACAATATAATATCACTTGCAATAATTAAGCACTCATTTTAAGAATTAAATGCTAAGTGCAGAAAGCTCTGATCCGGTGCAAGAAGTAGTTTCTTGCCATGGGATTTGAGTGATTTGAACCTGGAAAGGTTCAAGCCCTTGCAGGAAGTAAAAAGCCTTTAATAAAGACACCATTTATACCTTATTCATAAATCCTTGTTCCTGCACTAGTGCAAGTAGAATGCGATAATACATGATATATTAGTGCAGGAAGGAAATCTCTAAAGAAACAGGTTTAAGGGGCGATTTGATGAGACTACTAAGTGTCTCTTCTAAAGAAAAACACACATTTAGTAGATCAACAATAATTAGCTAGAGTGATTGCCTCTTATCTTTAATTCCCTCTTGCAAATGCATTCATCCTTGTCCCGGTTTTAGATTATTTTGATGGTTCAAGTTGCCATTTTCTCTTTTTAATTTGATTTTGCAATTTTTCCTTTAAAGAAAGTAGGGATTTATATTAGGAAGATTCATACCATCTCTAGCATTGCTTGTGCTTTGTCTATGAGTTGACGAATCCCCCAGGTTGACAAATTAAGTGTTGAGGAGTTTGCTTAAGTGTAATTCGTGCACTCAACATTTTGGCACCATTTCCAGGGAGGCAATTTGATTTGGTAAGAATTTTTTGATTATACAATAGAGGTAATTTTTCCTTTATTTTTTTAGTATTGTTTGGAAAATCTTCTTTGAAGGAATTTTACTGGTGTTAATTAATTTCTGACAACATTTTTTTATTATAAGTTGTTTGTTATCTTTCTTTCTTTTTTGAAATGAATGCCTAGAAAAGGTAAGGGTTCGAAGCCCACTAAGGGTTGAAAGAATTCTGAAAACAATTCTCATATTGGGTCTCCTTCTGTAAGCAGGAAGACCAAACGAATTCAAACCCATTATGCAAGAACAATCCACCTGGATTTTGGTGACAATATCTCAAGTGTGGTTCAGCCTACTGAGAGCGGTTCAAGTAAAAGGGAAATAATGGTGGGCCATGAAGATCATGTGGAAGGGACTGGTGAAAACCAAGTAAGTGGAGAACAATCCACTTTTCTGTTTCCAAATGTGGACCTTGATACTGTGGCGCAACTGAAGAATATTCCACCATCAACTCTCCCTCATTTCCATGGTAAAGTTCATGAAGATCTTGACTCTTTCTATTTGAGTTTGACATTTTGTGTAGAAGTTATGATTATTCAACTGACATTCAGAAGTTAATATTATTTCCTATTACTCTCACGGACTCAGCCCTACGTTGGTTTAAAGGGTTAGGAGGAAACACTATAACCCCTTAGGAAGCCCATCTCGCCTTGAGTAATAAGAAATGTAGATTAATGTGCAAAGCAAGAGTGGTACTTGGCCATTTGATTTCTGGTAAAGGTATCCAGGTTGATCCAACAAAGATTGAAATAATTATGCATCTTCCTGCACCCAAAAATCAAAGGGAAGTAGGAGGTTTTTTAGGACATGTTGGTTACTATAGAAGATTCATTGAAAATTTTTCTAAGATAGCAACCCCTCTTTTCCAACTTCTAGCTAAGGATAACGAATTTTCTTGGACCAGAGCTTGCCAACAGTCTTTTGAAACATTGAAGGAAAAGTTAGTACATGCACCAGTTTTGAGAGGTCCTAACTGGTCCCTGCCTTTTTAGATTTCCTCTGATGCTTCAAATTTGGCTATTGGCACAACTTCAGGACAAGAGGAAAATAAGCAATCCTATGCTATTTATTATATTAGTAATAATTTTTCTTCTGCTGAATTAAATTATACAGTTACAGAGAACGATTTCTTAGCTGTAATTCTTGTAATTAATAAGTTCAAGAACTATATTACAAGATATGAAGTATTTGTACATAGTAATCATTCTGCAATTAAATATTGATAAACAAACCATTGACTAGCAGTAGAGTGACTAGGTGGTTACTATTGTTGCAGGAATTTAATGTTACTATTGTTGATAGACTAGGAAAATCCAATGTTGTAGCATATTTTCTTTCTAGATTAGATAGTCTTGGTGAAGCAACTCCTGTTAATGATGATTTTCCAGATGAACATCTTTTTTCTGTGTCAACAAATTCTCTGTGGTTTGCTGACATTGCTAATTACTTGGTTACTGAGAAAACACCACCCCACTTGTCCGCTCGTAAAAAGCATAATATTATTCAGAAAAGTGTTGCATAATCTTGGATTCAAGGAGATCTCTTTTACACTGGTTCAGACCTGATTATCCATAGGTTTGTAAGAGAGGAGGAAGTGTTTGAAATATTGAAATCTGCTCATGATGAACCTTGTGGAGGCCACTTCGCTGATAAGCAGACTGCATATAAAGTATTACGTGTTGGTTACTTTTGGCCTTCCTTGTTTAAGGATGCCAAACAGTATGTTAAGCATTGTGATAACTATCAATGAGTGGGCCAGCCTAATCAAACCAATGAAATGCCTTTATGCCCCCAATTTATGATTGAGTCATTTGAAAAATGGGCTATTGATTTTATAGGGCCAATAAATTCAACATCCTTAAATAAAAAGCATATTTTGGTTTGTATAGATTTTGTTGCAAAATGGGTAGAAGCTAAAGTTGTTTCCTTTTCTACAGAAAAAGTTGTTGTTGATTTTCTTTTTACTGAAATCTTTACTAGATTTGGTGTGCCTAGAGAAATTGTTTCTAACAATGGTCCACAGTTTATTTATAATCTGGTACAGGGTGTGATGGAGCAATACAAGATTTGGCACAAGAAATCCATGCCGTATCACCCACAAGAAAATGGGTAGGTGGAATCCACAAATAAAGTGATTGAGTCCATTCTTACAAAGACAATAAATACGCATCAAAAAGACTAGGCTGAAAGATTACGAGAAGCTTTGTGGGCATACAGAACCACTTGGAGAAATAACATGGGACATACACCATATGAGCTCGTATATGGAAAACAGGTTCTATTACTAATTGAATTCCAAATCAAAACTTTCAGAACTGCAGTTCAGTTAGGACTAGATCTCTCTGAGGAACAACATTAATGTCTTCTCCAATTAAATGAGTTAGATGAATTTCGTAGGGATGTTGCTCAGTAGAACATACTAATTCAACAACAACGCAAAAGGTGGTATGACAAGTATATTCAAAAAAAGCAATTCCAACCAAGTGGTTGGGTCTTCCTTTATGATTCTAGATTTAAAATTTTTAAATGGAAATTCCATACATGTTGGATGGGACCTTATGAAGTGATCCGAGTATTTGAGAATGGAGCAGTAGAAGGTAAAACTATTGATGGACAAAATTAAGTATTCTTGGTACTAAATGGACATAGATTAAAGAAGTATTTTCAGCCACTTGCTAGGAAATATTTTATGCATGAAGTCCAACCTCAATTTGGGATTGTAGTGGTGAATGGTAATACCAACCTTTTGAAAACATGAATTTTCCTTCTTCTTAAAAAAATAAAAATAAATAAATAATAATACAATTTTTTTTTTTAAAGTAAAGAAAAAAACATTTTCCTGTAATTATGAAAATCAGTTCATTGACATGATTGCAAAAGGATCAACCTAAAAACTAGCTTGCTGGCAGGAAGATAAAAAATTTCTAATAAAAAGAGAATGTTGCTTGATCTTTAGATATGCTAGCGAACACCAAGTAATAGAAGGTTCAACAGAACTAACCTTTATACAATTGGGGTAATTAGCATGGATATTTTTATTCAAGTAACGCTTAAATTTTGCTGCGGTTATTTTTCTTGCACCAGTGCAGGCAGATCTTCCAGATTTTTTTTTTCCTTTCTTCATATCCCACTTTCGTAATATTCCCTCAGTTTTCTTCTTCAATCCCAGAATGATTAACCTTCCCATATTCTTCTAAATTTACCTTGTCTGTTTCATAAAAACCCCATTTTACCCTTGAATTTTTTTCCTATCCCACCTCTATTTATCCCCTCTTATGGTACTATTCCTGGAATCCCTGTAACAGAATTCCTTCCCATTCTGAAATTTCCCTTTTCCCACTTCTTTGTTCCCTCATGAATTCATTGCAGGATCTTGCGCACAAAGAGCAAAATGATATGCTCTGAAGCATCAAGAAAGGGTGGAGCAAATTTCCAGTATAGGTTGAGGAAGCCCTGTTGGAAGTGCAGCCTATATTTTACTTAAATTCCCTGTTCTTTTTTTTAGATATTATGCTTTCACTAGTGCAAGCATATCATCCTATATGATAATGCAAGGATAATGGTAACAGTAGAAGAGCATAGTTTAAGTGGTGCAAGCAGACTAGTGCAAGCATGCACCTTGTCAGAAACATAGTACAATTTTTTCTTTTCATAGCATACATCATAGGAAAGTGGTCATCATGAAGGTTTATAAGAAGTCCTTTCAATTAGTCGATGAGTACTTGTGCTATCATATTAACTAGGAGAAAATTATTTAAAGTACAAGTTCTTTTTAAGTTAGAATCATGATCATTTTGTAATGAATGCTAAGTTCCTTTTTGAATTATGAAGGAGTACAGAAGTGTCTAACTGTTGCTTGGATATAATTGCCCCTTTCCGCCATAATCCTAGATGTCCTTCCCTCATAATGAGTACCTCACCTAACCATTAAAATGCGACGCAAGTACCAATTTGACATGATATCAAAGATGTCGCACATCCATGGTTATTTCAGTGGAATGGATGGGTGATAAGATGGAAGGGATGGTGGACGACTAGATTACCATCTATAAGAACCAATTTTCCCTGTGTTGAATGTAAATTCTTGATTGTTCATAACTGTTAAGTAGTGATGACGCCTGTTCTAAGCGAACCTTCGTCTCTCAGTAGAATAGAACAAACTATTGAGTATTATAATAGTCTTCCACTATTGTGAGACTCGGGCTTTCTTCAATTCTTGCAAAATTTTGATGGGCACAATAGTGAAGTGGCCTTACAGTCTCCTGAAGTTTCAAAAATGGTTGAGTAAAAATTGGGCCTCTAAAATTTGAGGTTACAGAAGAGTTTATAGCAGCAACGACAGGCTTGGAAAATACTAATGAGCGTCGTCTAAAAATCAAAAACTAGAAAGAAAGCGATGGCAAATTTTCATCGTCGACAAGAAGATGACGGTAGGTTGGAAGGAAGGAGTTCTACGCAGTGCCTTGCTAGGATAGTGGCGAGACCTCCTTTTCATCCTATAGAAATTCCTAACCTGTGAGGGAAGGTATTCCCTCACTTTTGTGTACCATTTTAGGATGTTGCAGCATTTCGAAGCCGCCCGGCATTGTCCGGTGGAGGCTTAATTTCCCCTATTTTTTGCTTAAGAGCTTGGTAAAAATGGCCAAGGGTGTGCGAGATGGACAGGAAAACTAGGCTGACAATAATTTATATCACCACGGCCTGATAAATATTTTGGTCAAGAAACAATTAGAAGTTAAAGGGATGACCTGGGAGGTGTTATTAAAACAACTACATAAAAAGATAGTTGTTGGAAAGGAGAAAAGGACCTCGCCAACACAAGCAAGGGACCAAGTAAGAATGTAAAGGGGAGTCCTTGCACCAGTGCAAAAAGGAAATGACCTGAAAAATCAATAGAAGAAAGGGACCCATCTCCAAATAAGAATATAGCTAGTGCACCTGTTCAAGAGACTCCTTCTACGCCGCCAGTACATGCACAGAACCCCAAAGAAGACAACCTATCAGTCCTTGTGGACATAGAAAAATTTGTAGAGGTCGAACATGACACTCTGTTGGCTAATTTCATTAAAAGTCCCCAGAAAAAGAATGAAGAATCTGGTGTAGGCAAAGAACCACAGTCCCCACAGGACGTTGAATCCCCTTCTGCACCAGTGCAAGAAGAAGAACCAAAAGAAGTAGAATTTCTTAATGTAAACATGAGGGATACTGAGGTCCTTGAGGAACACAACCCCTGTCAAGATAGAAGAAGAAGAAGATTTGGTAACTCTTGCTACTCAAATAGTTGAACTAGAGCTTCAAGTGCAGAACTTAGAAAAGCTCATAGCTAAAGCACAGGAGGATAAAGAATAGAGTAAAGAAGAATTAAATCCGGAGATCCAGAAAAAGAAGGGAGAAGTTAGAGTTTGGAATTGTCAAGCTGCGTGATGTTTCAAGCAACTTAAAAAGGTGACAAAGAAACTAAATAACATTAGAAAGAAGAAGTCTAAAACATTGCAGGCTGATGTCAATATGTCAGACTAGGATTGAGCTGGAATGCTCAATGTTTTGATGGTTTTTTGCAAAAGTAAAGAGTTGTGTGAGGAAACACAAAAACTTAGGGATGGGAGGATGTTAGCTCCCAAATTTTCTCTCTTTTTTTTATTTTCACCCTCCTAAATTATAACCATTTACCGTTGGTTTACCTCTTTTATACACCCTCATCTTGCACCCATCCAAGCACGGTGACATATTCCGTGTAAAGTTTATTTCTCATACTTTTAGTTTAACTTAGAATTAATTAATCATTTTTTACATGATTTCTTACTTTTAATCACTCTTTGTAATGTATCTATATCTCTAATGTTTATTTGGTAGTTAGAGTACTTACCATGACTGCTGATCCTAGTATAGGATCAGATCTTGCACCTTTGCCAACATAACAAATCCTTGCAGCAGATCCGAACCTCCTTGATCACTGCCTCATTTTGAATGGCTTCAACCATGACAACAAGATCGATTCAAAGGCATTCGAGATCAAATCTTTGAAGTACAAAAGCCAGAGATTGGCTATGACCAGTTTTTCTAACTGTCTAATTTTGAAGGCCGAAAAGCTAAATTCTGCATTTGGTTATGTAATCGGTTGAATGATCTATTTTTTCCTTTGGCCAAAGATCTATATAATGTAGAATGTAAATAGGACTAAGGGTAAGTTTCTTATAGTACAAGAGAATAGAGAAATAGCCAGAGAGGCAGTAACAGGTTGTTGTATTTTGTTATCACCTGAATCTGTGATGGATGATGTATTAATGTATGTACTTCTTTCAGTGAATTAATAAAAGAGAGCTCTACCTCATGTTTCACAAATTGCATTTCTGTATTTGAGCTGATGAATTGATTAAGGTACTGACCAGTGTTTTTATTTAAAGGGGAAACAGACTAGTTAGCTAGGGCCCAGCCAACCCAGAATGTTTACCCCATTTCCCATCTTCCTCTAATTTGTGTTTACATTATCAAGTTTGATTTTATTTTAAGCACATGCATTCCTGTCTGAGTGAAAGTGGATCCGTTGTGTGAAGTAGATAAATTCCATTTCCTGCACTTGATTTTAGATTGGTTTTCCTCCACCTGGTTGAAGCAGGAGAAATATCCTTGCACTAGTGCACGTTGGTGTGATATCTGCTTTTCTACAATTCTGTTTGATTGGTTTTCCCTGCCTGGTCTAAGCATGAGAAATGAACCTGCACCAGTGCACATTGGTGTGATGCAGCAAGCCTTCTTAGTCTACTTCCCGCAATCTTCTTTCTTTCATTAAATGCTCATGACAAGATTAATGTATATTGATTGTTTCTTTACTCTTGCACTCTGTTAAGATCAGAAACATTCACTTTTTATGTGTGCAATTTGATTTAACAGTATAATAGCACTTGCAATAATTAAGCACTCATTTTAAGAATTAAATGCTAAGTGTAGGAAGCTCTAATCCAGTGCAAGAACTAGTTTCTTGCCACGAGATCTGTGTGCTTTGAACCTGGAAAGTTCAAGGCCTTGCAGGAAGTAAAAATCCTTTAGTAAAGACACCATTTATACCTTCTACATAAATCTCTATTCCTATACTAGTGCAAGTAGACTTCGATAGTACATGACATATTAGTGCAAGAAGGAAATATCTAAAGGAGCAGGTTTAAGGGCCCATCTGATGAGACTGCTAAGTGTCTCTGCTAAAAAAAAACACAAACTGAGTAGTTAAACAATAATTAGCTAGAGTGATTGCCCCTTATCTTTAATTCCCTCTTGCAAATGCATTCTTCGTTGTTCCAGTCTTAGATTATTTTGATGGTTCAAGTTGCCTTTTTCTCTTTTTAATTTGATTCTGTAAATTTTCCTTTAAAGAAAGTAGGGATTTTCATTAGGAAGATTCATACCATCTCTGGCATTGCATGTGCTTTGTCTCTAACTTTAGGATCCCTCGGGTTGACAAATTAAATATTGAGGAGTTTGCTTAAGTGTAATTCTTGCACTCAACACTGAGCAACTAAGGGAAAATACTATGCAATTTATATTGGTAGTGGGTTCTGGCTGGGGAAGGACACTAGAGGAAACCATTGCACATTTTTGGATGCCAAGGGATCTTGGGTCTCTTCGCACTACATGGTTTTAGTAGACAAGGAAGGAAGCTTGATGGTTGGATAATAAAAGTGCAAAGTTATGTGAAGATGAATGAGGCTAGGTTTCTTGGGAAATGGCTAAGTGTGAGATCAGAGACACATATGTAAACAGTGGTAGGAATCAATTATGATAACACATGAACACTTAGTGACACAATGTAGACCATCCAGAATGCATAAGACATACTTTTCTTGATGTAACAACCTTTATGGAAAAAGACCATCTTGATGAAGATAACAAGATCGGTCTCTTGTACTATAAATATGGATCAATCAACAAGTCGCACACGATATTCAAAAAATCCTTAAAGAAAAGTAAATCAACAAAACGATCAACTATTGGACAAGATAAGAAAAACTCGAATCCCTATTGGTCTGGGTTTGAATCCCTCAGTGCCTTCCTTTTTTTTTCTTCAAGAGCTACCAGGTAACTTTGGACGTCCTCAGCCCCAACTAACCGGAATCCATCCAATAAAACGGAAGAATATAAATCTCAAAGATAATAAAATAGGAATCTGCAAATAGAGCCATTGCAAAACCCATAATAGTAGTGTGCATGAAGTGAGTGTGAAACATGTCTATTTGATGACACCCAATCATATGCACATAATTCCCTTGAAGCAAAAAAAACATTCCCTTTATATGCCAAACAACAACCATTATGCCCAAAAGTGACAAATGCTACATAAAGGTGAGAACATGAACAACTATTAATATCAATGAGGGGAATATTGAGATCATCAACTTACCAACAAGTGACTAAGGATGATCAATCGTAGGATCCAAGGTAGGCTTCGAAATTTGCATGCGGGCCAAAATTTTGGAGGGTTATTATAGCGGCTACAAAATTGGTGACACACTGGTAGAACTCCAACTCTATGTATATACCTTGTTTCATGAGCAATGAGTGTAATCTTTTTGGAAGTATTGTTTAGTTCTTTGATCGTAATGGCTTCTGCACTTGTTTGTGTGAAATATGTAGTCCCTCCCATTCTCTTAATTGATCAACACACATTCCAATCCAAGTCAACTTATTTTTTTCGCTTGGGGATGAGGGGTATATGGATGCATAAGAAATATAACTATCATAGTTTAAGCTTCATCTCTAGTGTTTCTCCATTGCAAGCAAGCTTGGACAATACCCCGATGGAGACACACAAGAACAAAACCATCACTCTGTTGCTGGTGAGCCTGGTCAGTACCCCGAAAGAATTACTTGTATCACCTCTTTCCACAGGAAACCTTTCTCTTATTTTTCCTTATTCATTTTTCATTTTTCATTTTTTTTACTTTTTCAATGAACTGTCCATAGGCACTTATACATTTCATAGGTGGAAGAGGGATCCTGACTTATTGAGAGCAGAAGAGGTTGTTCCTTCAGAGAAGTATGTTATATATACCTATGAAATAGTTGTTAAGGTTTCCCCCCTCACCTTACCCTACTTGACTGAGCTGACAAGGGTTGACCCAAAAGAACCAATTAGAGTAGGCAGTACTAGTTAGCAATGCAAGCATTGTGTTTTCACCAAGACTCACTTTGAACAGAACGTATTTTCCATCAAGGCATCATTGACTAAAGACAACAAGCTCTTCATAAAGAGGAGGGACAATGGATAATTATATGTTTCTATATTTACAAGTCCTCTTAGATTTGATCGATTTGTTTCGAGAGCTAAAAACGTTTCATGAGAGGCTAACCTATAAGTGCAAGGCTCGAGAAAAGAAAGAAAAAAAGTAGAATTAAAGAAAAATGAAAACAAGTAAGCAAAGAAAGCAAGAAAGAAAACCAAACCAAGTAAGAAAACAACCAGACATGCACACCAGAAAGAAAAGAAAAGAAAGAAGAAAAGACTACTTCTACTCCTACGCTAAATAGTGCATGGGCCTAATCATGTGAAGTGATATTTCTAATGTAGCCACCAACACATTGGCTCACCCATGTTGGCAAAGGCATGAAAAATATGCATGTAAAATAGTGAACAATAAAGATTGATCAACGAAGACCAAAAAGCTCTGAGTTCTAAAAAATCCATAGAACATAAAAGAGAGAAGGCACAAGACAAACATTCTATGGACATAACATGGTGTTGTGACAAACTGCATGCAGTTGATAAAAATGCACACTCTCTTGACTATGAAAAACAAGGAAACACGAGAAAGAGGGACAATGATGCCTTGCAAGTGTGCTTTCTGTGTATGATTCGTCCAATGCATGAGTGATGGGGTCATGTGATTCGAGTGGAGAAGTGAAACCTATCTGTTGGGTTGATCTTCAATGCGAAGTAGAGAGCGATGAGGAGCCTTGGGTGTTTCAAGAAAATTCGGATCGTAATGCAAACTAACTATTGGATAGTGAGGGTCTGACATAGCCATCAGCCCAGGCTAAAGTGCCTCGACAGCCTACAGGGTTTCCACTTCGTCAATAGATATATCATTGGAGACCCATGGCTTAGGAAGATTAGAAACGAGTGAATCAACATTGTGATCAAAGGAAGAAGTACAAAGATAATGACAACCACGATCAAAAAATTTGGGATGTTCGTCAACATCCTCATGACTTGATGAATCATGTAAAGGGGTAAATGATAAACAAGGATGTTCACCCTCTATGTTTTCAAAAATGATGGATGATAGATGGGATGGATTTTTAGAGGAAGATGTGTCCTGTACACGATGTAAGGATAGGCTGACATCTAGTGTGTCCTATGAATTATCGAAAGCATAAACATTTGGAGATGAGTTTTCACAGGGGAAATCGAAATGGGCAGAATCACAAGAGATGTCAGGATAGAGTGGATGAGGCATAGATGGAAGGGCGACATCCTTCACTGTGGGTTCTTATTTATATTCCTACACGCATCATAAATGATAGCACAGGTTGGCTGAAAAATGGAAACTTCGTCGACAACTTGATCCTCATTCACAACAAGTTTGGAGTCTGGAATGGAAGAACACAAGATAGTACAATCTAGAGGATTAATAGAATGTGGGGACAGACGTTGAGGTAACAAGTCCACATGACAATCAACAGGCCTACAAGCCAATTCTCCATAGATATCAAGAGCAGATGGGGTAGGAGGATGTGAGAGTTAAACATATGTGTGTGCACCTTCACCCGCCTCACACTATGGAGCTAGATCCATTCATGAGAAGAGGATGGACAATAACTTGCCATAGTGACCTTTCTATCTTAGATTTGGCAGCTCTAACATCGAGGTCTATTGTGATGTTTTTTAATCATTCTAAGAATTACAAATTTTTCAGATATGTAAAGTAGATATTTAAATGTTCCATTGAATAATTCCCAATCAATTTCCTCTTCAGGAAATCGATATGAAAGATTACAAAGTGTGTGTGAAATTTCTCAAAAAATTCATCAGGTGCTTTTCGTAATTTTAGAATTTATTTATTAAGTTATTTATGCTCAAAATTATCAAAAGCATGGTCTATCATTGTGATCAGATGATTGAAAGAGTGAATAGATTTTTTAGGAAACGTGGAATACCAATGTAGTGGGTGCCCTCGAGGCATGTATGTGAACAACGTGCAGGACCCGGGTCACGCAATATTCATAGATTTCATGTCATTCACTAGAGCCTACAATGTTAACCGCATGTCTAACCAAGGCTACATGGCCTCCACCATTGTATGTGTATTGTGACAAGAAATTCTAGAGCTCCTGTGAGATTTCAAAGTCGTTTCCATAAGACATAGACTCTAGAGGAGAAATTCTATGATTAGTCATGATAAGTACGTGAATATTTAAAAGAGATTGTGAGGGCTCAACTTGTCATTTGTTCCTCCTTCTAGCACTAGAAATGTTGACAGTGTTGGACCTACCAACATTCAAGGGATCTCCCTATTATGAAGGCCCAACTAGACCTCACACTCTTTGATGTAGGAGTCCCATCCAGTATGATAGCCCGGTTTCCATTATCTTAAAATTATGCCTTAGCTCTTGCTTTTTAGCACATGACAGTGGTCTACTTTGAGTTCAAAAAACGAGGTTTGTGTACCTGGTGAGTGCTTGGTGTCACTTGTGTCAATGTTCTTTCCCTACAATGGGAGAGTGTGAGAGTGAGTCTCAAGTCAAAAGGAAATAGTCCCAACTCTGTTAGAGACACACAACATAACATGATATGGACAACTTCTGGTGGAGTAGTCCACATGGATGTGGTAGTCACAAACACAAAGTGAATAGATAACACATACAACACCCAGCGGAATAATCCACACGAGTGTGACAGTCGTTATAACAAGCTTGCGAGAAGGAATTTGTCGAGTTTCTGACGGAATATTCCACATGGGCAAAACAATGTTAACAACAGATACAACACATTTCTAACAGCATATGTACTAGAACAATCAAAATATTTCAACTATCTTAATACAGGTTAAAGAAACATGTATTACAAACGTCCAAATAATAGTCTTACAAAAAAATCCAGTACATATGTGAAAATGTGTTGCCTTGTTATCATGCTTCTAAATTAAGAAAAAGTTCCAAGACACATTTGTACACCATTACATCACTAACCCTAATAGTGAGGCGTTGGAGCCACTACTCACTCCTCCAAGAAATGACTACAAACTGTCCAGGCTATGTGGAAGGAGCCAAGGTGAAAGGTCCTTTACATGCACAAATGAGAGGTATATATAGCAAAGGGTGAAACTGGCCTTTGTGAGTGTTCAACTTCCCTCATGACTGTTTGAATTACACGACTCTTCGACTTACAAGACTCTTTGATTTCATTTGTGAGTCTCTTGGACTTCCACATTACATTACATTGATTACACAGTTATGATCCAAATTAGTGATGTGGCTAAGGTCACTCATGGCACAACTCGACATGATGCTATAGGTATGTACATTCTGGTTGTGTTGTTCATGTCGAGTTGTTGTGCTACTGAATGACGAGTGTGCTTGTGGTGTACCATAGCTTCACCTCTGCATGACATAGTACACAGAGTTTTCAATGGCCTTGGTGTTCTCTTGATAGTTCATGCATGTGCATGTGTCTCCTTCACTTATTACTTGGTATGCGTCGTATCCAACCACGAGAAAGTATTCTAGAATGCGCTTCTTATTCATCTCGTTCATCGTCACACCATGTCTCATCGATGTACATATTTCTGCAATCACTCATGATGGGACGAAATCAAGTCCATAAATCCCGTAGTCTACCATAATGCATTGTCTTCTATTTTCGAGTGCAGATGACCGGGAGAGAGGACAAGGCTCTGAAACAGCGTAGAGCACATGTTAGGCAAGGATGCGAGGCTTTGGGGAACTGTAAATAAAAATTGCATAGACATCACATGGAGGTTGGGATGAGCAGTTCCGAACATCAGTGACATTTTGTGGGATCTAACCCAACTAGGAAGAAAAAGTACACAACTTTTCCCGGTAAGGCAGTGTGGGCAGCATAGGATAGTAGCAGTGAAAACTACACAGATTTTGATGGGAGGCTAGCAGTCAGTAGTGGAAGCTTACTGGCCAAAACAGTGTAGAATTGGGAGGAAATCATGCTAAACATCTCTATATAGTTTCTGGCTGAGCGGGGTGTCGAGCAGCTCATGGACAGTGTAGGAAAACTTAGCAATTTTAGGGGGAGCATTAGATCAGCTGGTAGGGGGATTGACTGACATAACTATGCAAATTTTAGAGACATTGCAGTGACAGGAAGTGAGTGCCTATCCCTCTTGTCTATGACATTTCTTTAGTCAGTGGAGGCAGGCATGCTGACAACTTCTGTGTAATTTTTGGGAGGAGTGAAGGTCGGGGTAACTACTCAATCAAACTCTATGGTTGACCAATAGGAGGCTTAATGGAAATAACCTTTTGTGTTTGCGCACATGCATCTTACTGAGGACAGGATGATATGAGAATAAAAAATAGTCCCAAAAACTCATCTAAGAGGTGTACTTCAAACGGTGTCCTTACCTACCATACTTACCCTCGAGATGATCATGCATCTGACGCCAGTTGAATGTGGTCCTCATATTTTTTCATTACTTGGTCTCTTGGTCCTTCTCCTTAATTCCTTGGGAGTGATCTTATCATGTCACCTTTTCCTATTGTCACTAAGCGATGGATCAATGCAGTTTCAGCAGGAAGTGACTGCTATCGGGATGAGCCCATGGGAGGTCCATTTGTGCAGAGTCTGTATGTAAGACAAACAATAAATCTTGGACAACACTGTGCATTTTTTAGGCACAAGACATTGCTAAGGGATGGGGGTCCTAGGAAGACACCTCTGCACAATTTCTGTGTGCAGTGCAGCCTAGGCAGCTAAGAGGCAATACTATGCAGTTTTTGGATGTGAGACAGACTAAGTAGCTGAGGGACAATACTACACAATTTCTATTGACAGTGGGTTTCAGCTAGGGAAGGACACTGGAGGAAACCACTGCACATTTTTGGATTCCAAGGGATGTTGTGTCTCTGCACACTATGGGGTTTCAGTAGGCAAGGGAGGAATCTTGATGGTTGCAGAAGAAAAGTGCAATGTTCCCGAGAGCTAGTTGAGGTTGGGTTGTTTGAGAAATGGCTAAATGTGAGATCAATGACATAGATGTAAACAGTTGTAGGTCTTGATTGTGATTGCACACGAACACATAGTGACAACGTAGACCATTTAGAATGCCTAAGACATACTTTTCTTGTTGCAACAACCTTTGTGACAAGAATGTGTCAAGTGAGTGTGAAACATGTCTATGTGATGACAACCACTCATATGTACACAATTCCCTTGAAGCAAAAAAACATTCCCTTTGTATGCCAACCAACAACCCTTATGCCTAAAGGTGACACACGCTGCATAGAGGTGAGAACATGCACAACTCTTAAAATCAAGGGGGGAAAGCTTGAGATCATCAACTTAGCAACAAGTGACCAAGGACGATTGATCCCAGGATCCAAAGTAGGCTTCAAAATTTGCATGCGAGCCAAAATTTTGGTGGGTTGTTGTAGCTGCTAAAACAAGACCTTAGCTAGATGAAACTTTTGTTTATCTCAAATAACTTTAAATTATTGTTCTTAATAAAAGAAATCTTCTTCTAAGAGCTTAACTTTGTTATTTCTAAATTTGTTTTGCAAATATCTTGTAGTTGTTTTATTTTTCCTGTAAAAATTTCTAACCCTTGTATATAGATTCATTCCCCTGTACCTTGAATCTTTGTATATGTTTTCTTAGGTTTTACTTAGAGTTTATTTGTAGATTTGAAGACAAAAAATAAGATTTTAGAGTTTGTCAATTTTTTAAGTCTAAGCAAGAAAGGGATAATTCTTGCTTCAAAAATGATTTTTTAATGGATTTTGAATTCTAAATTTCTTCTTGTGGCTTGACATTTGATTGTAAATGTTTTTAGGCAGGCCACAAGGGTTTAAATGCTCCATTTTTTCCTAAAGAAAAGATATTCTAGGGGACTAAAATTTTAAATTTTTTTAGGTAGGCAGCAAGGGTTTAAATGCTCCATTTTTTCCTAAAGAAAAATATTCTAGGGGACTAAAATTTGACATTTTTTTAAAGGGCCTTTTATTTCATATCTATTTGTGAAATTCATTTGAAATCCTAAGAGAAGTCATCATCTATCACTGGTTGGAAACCCTTTTCTATTTTAGTTGTTTTGCATATGGAGGTGAAATTCTTTGAGGGTTTGAGGCTTTAAAGTTTAATCATAGAGTCTTTTGTAAAATTTTATGTAAAATATTAGAATCAATTTACCGAGTCACAAGCCCTAGAGGCTTGATCTTTCTCCCGGTGCAAAAAATATTCATTAACTTGGACGTCTAACAACTTTACAAAATTTCTCTTTTTAAAGGGATTTTCACAAATCTTCTAATCTCCAAGTGAAAATTTTGGAATCTTTCTACACTTTGGGAAGAAAAATTCAATTTTGAGAACCATCCTTTCTTTCCTAGCAAACCAATTTATTTCTAAAAGTCGTTTGCAGTTTTTTTTGGTATCAAATTTAATTTGGTGGAATCTGTCTTCAGATCTTGAAGGTTTCTCCTTAACTGCAAGCTATTCCATGAGTGAGATTTCTTTGCTTGAGAAGTCCAATTTTGAAGAAATCAAACTTCGGAATTCTACATTTAATTATGCTTTATTCAAAAATCCAAAATTTCTTCTTTGAGATTTATTTATCATATTATCACTCAAGAGACACATCCTAATTTGATTGTTGATACATTTAAAGCATTTCAGTTTTGAAACATTATGGTTAGTGTCACTTGGATCATTTGTTTAACATTGCATTTGCATTTTAGATTTTGTTTGGGTCCTTAAAATTTACCTTGAAGTATAAGTTTGGTTGAATAAAATGTTAGGACCACCTTCTCCACCCTTCAATTTAAGACATAGACCCTTACTCAATGGTTAAACAAGTGACCTTGCAGTTCTCTTGTGGAAAATCCCTTGTAGGGACAAAGGCACTTGGGTCGTTAGAAATCTTAGTTAGGCACAGTTAATGAGGCCTTAGTCTCCTTCCCCAACACTTTTTTCTACAACCTTGTTTCAGACTAGTTTCTGATAGTCGAGGAAAGGAATTTCACCATAAGTTAAGCATTTTAACTAAAATTAACCAAGATCTTGCATTTCACATAGTGTAGTTCTTGCATTCATTCAATCTAACCTTATCCCATTTTGTATCAAGTTGACTTGTGAGAATATCATCTTATTCTACTTGCCATACTAGTATCACATTTCACTTGTAGTTGTCTTCCTTGCTCATTGCTTATATAATTGTTCTATCTTTTATGAGCACTTCATTACAATACAATTTCTATTTATATTGCAAGTTATATTTCACTGCTCTTATTTCAATATTTATTATACTAACAATGGCCTTGCAATATTTCAAAAAATGACCTCCACATTTATTTAAATACCTTCTTTTTAGAATTGGTAAACCCTCATCTCCTTCCTCCTTTTATAATTTACAAAATCAATTTCCAAAAATGCAGTATATTTCAAGCAAGCTTTAATATCTAAATTTTTAGATATGTAAATATGTTTCGCTGATCTAACAAATTACGCATTTTTTTTTTTAACAAATTAAAAATTAAAAATTAAAAGCTATTGAAAAAGAAAACAATTTCCGACTGCGTTAACAATCAACAAATAAGATAAAATTTAATTGAATAAATTAATAAAAATTCATGTTTTCCTTTGCTTTCATGTGAAGATATAATTAGCAATTAGATAATCTAAAAATGAATTAGTTACAACAAATATTCCTAACCAAAAATAATTCTACCAAAACAGAATCAGACAATTAAATTTTGTTGAAAATTCATGGCCTTTACTTATCATAACTCGAGATATAGACTTCTAAAGTTGAGTGATCAAGAAAAATTAAAGTCTGTCAGTTATAAATATTCTAGGCATGTACATTTATTTTAATAAATTTAAAAAAATCAAAAATAAATAATTAAAATAAAGTATATATAATATAAATTTTAAAGGGGTTTTCATGTTAATGGGCTTATGATTTAATGGAAGAGTACATATGTGAAGTGAGAAGAGTGGGAAGCCTACGTGAGCGGAGAGTGGGACCCTCTATCCAATTACGACTTAATCTAAAATAAAACATACAACCCCTGTTATATTACATAAATGCAAGCCATGTTGTATTACTATGTGTGCCCTAATGTGTTATGCCCATATCGCCTTAGGAGAAATATCGTTGGGGCTCCCAATGAAGTCTCCGGGGTATTTCCTTCGGGTGATGTCAAACTCTTGAATTAGGTGGTTTTAATTTTGTTTTATATATATATAATTTTTTAATATACTATTTACAATAGGTTTAGAAATATTTTATATAATTAAATATATTTATATAATATATTAATTAAATAAATGAATTAAATAAAAATGATATAAAAAAATTAAGATTATTTTATAAATTAATTATTTTAATTAATAAACAATGATTAACTTAATTAATTAAAATACATTAAAACTTGTTTTTATTGTATTAAAGGGTACTTTCCAACACAATATAGTAGAAATGTTGTAATGTAGTGTTAACATTTTCACTAAGACAAATACATAAAAAGAAATAAAAGTTAAATAATACAAAAAGGTTAATGTAACATAAATATTTTAAATTGGGAAAAAGAAATAAAACTAAAAATAACCCTATAAAAATAAAATAAAAATGACCCATAGTATTCATGTCGAATATATCATATTTAAATAGGGTAATTAAACTAGCCTAGATCCATCTTAATTTCGAATCTACCAAGCGTTGAGAGGGATCAAATATCTTTAGATGTAAACCTATATTAGAGTCAAAACATATTTGATCCCTCTAAGTGCTTGGTAGATCCGAATTTAAGATGGATCTAGGTTGTTTATAAAAATGTTATACCCATCTACCAAAGTAGAGGATTGAATTGTTGAGGAATATGGGAGGGAGTCAAAGAAAAAAGTATAGACATTTAATTCCTTATAAAGGTGACCTTATAATACTTGAAATGTATCTTAATGTTCCCCATAGTTAATGGTTGATATAAAACAAAGTGAAAACTTAGCACAAATGACCTCTAAATAAATGAAATCCTATTGAAATGATAGAGTCAGGATTATCGATGTAAACTAGTTGGTCTTCCATGGAGATAAATTACCTCCCTATAGGTTTTAAGAATATAAAAAAAATCCAATTAAAATAAAATCAATTGAAATGAAATCACTGCAAGGAATGCAAATGTAGGATTTCGTAAATTTTGCAAAAAGAGAATCTAAAGAAAACCGAAGAAAGATAAACTATCACTAGTAAGAAATTACAAATTAAGAGAGAAAAAGAAAAACCAAAAGAAAAGGTAAATGAGTACACCATGAATATATGAAAACATAAACAAGACCAAGTAAGAAAAAGGATCTCAACCTAAAGAAAAATAATATCTGGTTAATATGTGGATTCTCATTTAGATTGAGTAATAATTACATGACATATAGTTTGGAATAGATCAAACCTTTTATTCAAAAGAAAATCCTAAATCTAGGTAGTATTATGAGTAAAAGGTGAATTCAAATCAACAGTCCCTTTCATGAAAATATATTTCTTCAAAGATAAGCCTTAGTTGATAATCCTTTGGAATTATCTCAAAGATGAGGCTTACTAAGATATTAAATGAAAATAAGATAAAGATACAACGACACCTTGATGTAACATGTTTTCAAGTTGGGCATCATCAAAACTACATTACTAAACTAGAAGGCACGTAAAGTAAATTAAAGAATTTTTAATCTAACACCAAAATCCATTCTCAAAAGAAGCCAAGAAGAACCTACAAAACCAAACCTTATATTCTAAAATATTTAGACATAACTAAAACCGAAATCAAATTGAAAGTTCTACAAAATGAAAATAAACATATGAAATTTAGCTTAAAGAATTTTGTTATGATTTACCTTAGAGATCTCAATATTCTCCAAATTTCGTGTTTTAAAGATGTAACCTCTTTTCATGATCAAGATTAAAGAGCATGAAGATGTTTCATCCTTATGAAAGTTCCCATGTTCCTATGATCACTACATTTATCATCACTACATTTATTGAACCCAAGCTAAGGAAAGAATCAAGCCAAAAAAAAGTACTTCCTAGAAAAGAAATGACTTAGTATTCAAGATATCAGTAATGAATAGGAATTATAAAAAATATCAGATTTGTGCTTTAAATAATAATGTTAAAATGAAAACAATGAAAATATGCGAGAGTGTGTCTATATTTCTATTGCAACGCCTCATATCATTTTTTTGTAAATTATGATTTCTATAATGTAGATCAAATGAAACTCATTTAATTATTTATCAACCCTAAAAATTTTCTTAAATCCCACTTAAACAATGCCAAAGTCTCAACCTATTTAGTAACTTATTTTAGTAACTTACATATATATGGATAGGAATCAAACTTTAGATTAAAACAATAATTTTTTTTATAGTAGGACTTTTATTGGAATGGAGCAACGTATACAAAAAAAAATCATGTAAGAATCCCAAATCAACATGAATTAACAATCACCCAGATTACCTTAGGTACCCGAGCTGATGGAGAGGAATCTCAAAATATTGCATGGCAAGAAAATGTACAGTAGAGCATATGTACATCTTCATTGTTGAATATTGACGAAACCAAAACTTGTTAAAATTAGGATGAGTATTAAAATGCTTCCCTGTATGTGTTTGCAATAAAATTTTATTTGGGATAAGCTTCGAACCATTCTTCACTAGGAAAAATTGAAGGCTCATTGCTGGCTTATTTTAAACCTATATTATTAAAATAAAAAAGAAATAAAATCTAAATTAAACTAATCTTTTTCCTACTCTAATTTACAAGAACTAATACGAGAACTAATATAACTAATGGTATTCAGATTTCCAAAAGAGATAGTAACAAAAATAAAATTAATATTAAACTATTAAAAGAAAACTTCAAACTATTATGTACATCTTGCTCTAATAGATTTAGGAGAATAAATTGCTTATTTACAAGAAATGTCTCTTCTACAACCATATTTCTTTTGGATCATAAGAGTTGGATGTACATCTGTTAATAATGATAAGATTCAAAATAAAATCTAAATTAAACTAATCATTTTCCTACTCTAATCTACAAGAACTAATACGAGAACTAATATAACTAAGTGTATTCAGATTTCCTAAAAAAGATAGTAACAAAAATAAAATTAATATTAAACTATTAAAAGAAAACTTCAAACTATTATGTACATCTTGCTCTAATAGATTTAGGAGAATAAATTGCTTATTTACAAGAAATGTCTCTTCTACAACCATATTTCTTTTGGATCATAAGAGATGTACATCTGTTAATAATTAGATAAGATTCAAAATAAAATCTAAATTAAACTAATCTTTTTCCTACTCTAATCTACTAGAACTAATACGAGAACTAATATAACTAAGTGTATTCATATTTCCTAAAAAAAGATAGTAACAAAAATAAAATTAATATTAAATTATTAAAAGAAAACTTCAAACTATTATGTACATCTTGCTCTAATAGATTTAGGAATAAATTGCTTATTTACAAGAAATGTCTCTTCTCCAACCATATTTCGTTTGGATCATAAAAGTTGAATGTACATCTGTTAATAATTAGATAAGATTCAAAAAGGGCGAGGATGTCATACCAAACTCAAATTATTTACCTTTAAATGTTGTGGCCAACAGGAAAATGTTAGTACAATGTATAAGAGGAAGAGCATTATCAAAAGTATTCTTCATATTTGAGATTTCGAGACATTTTTCAAATGGATCGTTAAAATGTAAGTGGAAATCTAATGAATCTTTCATAATATTTCATGATGGAGCAAATACTTTACCATATTGTAATGTATTTTCAAGTTCTGAGTCTTATGAAAAATTTATTTCAAAAGATATAATAAGATTATATATTATAAGCATCAATTGCAGATGAAAAGCTTGAAGTTCTTGACCTTAATAATTTAGGATTTGAAATTAATTTTCCTCAATTAATGCACTTGATAAGTTTTCGATGTTTGAGTGCTTAAAATGCCAACATAAACTATAAAAATTTCTAAATGTAAAAGTTGAATAAAAATATAAACCAAACCATCTTAAATAAGGAATGAAAAATAAAAATACATTGTCATTTACATTTTTGTTATAGACAAATTGGTGGCAAAAATATGAGACCAATTATTTTTTGTGAAGGAAGATTCACCACTAGAAGGGAGCTCCAACAATATTTTATCGAAACAAGGTTCAAAAGAGAATTAGAATTAGTTTCATTGGAAACTTGAAAATTAGGTTCACCTAAATGTTCAAAAAAATTTGTGTTTAGCGAATGGAAATATTGTCAAAGGATGAGAATTTGCTAGATTTAAATATGCTTTTGGACATAATTCACTTTGCAATCATTGAGGTTCAATGCCATTAAGATCAAAATACTTATCAAGTATGACCTCTCTTTCTTCAAAATCACGTGGAATTTTGAATCAAAAACATCAATAAAAGGATAAGAAAGAGATTTGGAATTATCATTGATATGCAAAGGATACTCGTATTGAAAATTATCATTTTCAAATAAATATAAACTAGTTAAGGAAAGGTGTCAATAGAAAGATTGGTAGAATAACTGCTAAAAACGATTTAGATACAGAAAGTAATTGTTGACATAGTATAACAAATTAGATGCTTGCTGAAAATATTCATAATCATGGTTTAAAACATCATTAATAGGATTAGAGTTGTGATTTAATGATAAAATGTATGTTGAGGAAATGAGAACCAGTTCTAAATCTAACTGTAACAAGGAAAAATAAATTAGTTCATTAGTTAAATAATGTATTAGGTTAATTCATATTGAACCTTGTTTATGGTGACTGCAACCATTAGGATATGTTTCAGGTGTATTTTAAGATTTCAGATTTTCATTTAGGCAAAAACATGTTGAAATATGAAAGTGTGTTAAGAAAACTCCCAATATTTGTGGTTGTGATATATTTTTTTTGTTTTTTCATGGGATCGATAAAATCAATTTTAGATTCAAAATTCATTAATAAAGTTGAGACATCATGTTCATGATTATTTGATTTACTATATACATAGTTATAAGGAATAAGAGAAGTAAAGTATTAATCATATCTTTTGTTGAAGGTAAGTATTTGAGATGGAATCTAAAGAAAACATGAATCTAGCACAAAGTTCATTAAGAGATCCACCTACATGCATAGAAAAAATTTTCAATCTCTAAACACAGATAATCATAATTGTAGTTTTGATGTACTAACCAAAAAAACTTTATAAAATGATTCCATGAATGTATAGACTTAGTTGGTAGTTTCTTGAACCATTTCTGAATCTATCCTTGGAATGCGAGAGTAAACAACTTCCAAATTTCACTATTGTTAGTAATATAAAAATATTTACATTTATCCACAAATTGACAAAGATGATCTAAAGTTGAAATTTTATTGTCACCAATGAATTTCAATTTAGACAAGGAATCAAGCTACCTTTTGGGTTGTTTATGATAGGCCTAGATGAGTTAAACTCGCGACCCAAATAAGGAATGTACACATGAAAAATGAATAGTTAAAAAATTAAAAAAAAAGACTCTATATAGATAATCTATATGTGGCCTTCCTTCTAGTGCCAAAATGTTGATGGTCAAAGATGACCATAATCAAAATTACAAAGATCACCTAGTGGGGGTCCCAATTAGGTACTTATCCATTTTGGATCGTGATTGAAATTGGTTAAAATGGGTCGAGTTACCCGTCACCCTCCGTATTGAAATATGATATTTCTAGTTACTATCAACATAAAAAAGCATCAGACTTACCCTCTTGTAGCGTTCTTGCAAGAAAGTAGTCCTTGTTGACAAAAGGGATTAGTCAAGCCACCGATGATATTTTTCCTATGAAAGAAGACTTGTAAAAGTGAAATGAATTAATATAAATGAAATCAATTCTAATATGCAAGGAACAAAAGTAAATCCTAATCTATCTTAATTAGGAAAAGATATAGATCGCATCCCAATCAAGAGAAAAGATAAAAGGAAATTTGGACTAGCTTGAACCTAGAATAGAATCAAGCTAATTGGCCAAGGAAATTATTGCATGATCTACCACTTATTCAAACAAATATGTACATATAACTATGTCATAAATAGCTATCGGAACTCTGTTGTACATACATCTAAAATCAAATGGAACGAATTCAAAATCAATTGTATAAACGCATTAACGAAATAGTTCTCATAATACAATCATGATAAAAACAAAGAAAAATGTGCCATTAAACCATTAAATAGTTATAACTGATAACATGCACGTTTATTGATTTCATTGCTAAACCTTGATATCAATTAGACCCATCACGAAAATATAGTTTTTCAACGATTTAAATAAGCACATAATTAAATGAAATTTACGATAGTGAAAAAACCAATATCAAATATTTATCTAGGTCAAAAAGAGAATAAAAAAAGAATTATAATGAAGGCTACTAGTCGACCTTCAACTCAAATAATAGTGCACAAGAGTTGTATGTATACTAAAAGATTCATGAGTACATAAAATTATATAAAAAAAAACTCTTGATAACAATGATTTTTTGGAGTTGTAATACATCTCTTAGATCTGGTCCAAAAATATTCAATTTCCTCCAAGACTCTAATCCCTACATTAGTGCAATACCTTCTTATTTTTAGAGATTAAAAACCCTCCAAATGCATATCCTTTCTTCTTTAATAATTTACTAATTGAATTTTGAAAAAAGATTCTGTTGCAAGGAAATTTTAATCTTTGATTTCTTAGAACTGTAAATATATTTTGTTGATCTGTTGCTCCAATCCTATTTCTCTGAAGCTCCAAAACCTGATCACTTGAACAAACTCTAAAAAAAAAATGAAATTAGAAAACAATTAAAGTGAAGAGAAAACTCAAATTTCCAAATTTTGTGACAACAAACAAATGTAATAAAATTAAATTGAATAAATCAAAAAAAGAAAATTATGCTTTCCCTTACATTCCTACAATGATATAATTAGAAATTGAACAATGTGGTAATGAATTAGCAACACAAATCATCCTAGCGAAAGAAATTTCTTCCAAAACAAACCCACAAAATATATTTTCGTTGGAAATTCATAGCCTTCTCTTAAATTGGTGGGGTTGTAATTGATCTAATTTTGTCAAATAATCACTACCATATTATTCTCCACTAAATTAAATTTCTAGCAATCCCTCATTTTCCTTATTTGGTGCAACAAATCGAGGATATATGACCTTCTAAAAAGTTGAAGTGAAAAAAGGTGGTTTAAAGTTTCTTCCTTCCAGTTATAAAAATTAGGCATTAAATTTGTTTTAAATTTTTAAAAAGTATTTAAAAATAGAAAGATAAACGAATTAAAAATGAAATTAAATAAAAAATACATAATATAATAATTTTTCTTTAAAGGGGGTGGGTTCTCTTAATGCTCATGGATTAATGGAGTAATGTAGTGAAGTGAGGAAGGGAGCCACAATATAAGTTCACAGTGGGACCCTCTCCATTTACAAATTAATCCAAACAAAAATATAGCCCTTGTTATATTACATAAATGTAGCCCATGTAATTTACATAATACATGTGCCATATAATGTGTTATGCCCACGTTACCATGAAGGAAATACCCCAGTAGGATTGGTTGGGGCTCCTCTCCCAGGTATTTCTCATGGGGTGATGTCATAATGTGTTATGCCCATGTGACCATGAGGGAAATACCTTAGTAGGATTTTTTGGAGCTCCTCTCCCAACTATTTCTCATTGGGTGGTGTTAGCTCTTGAATAATGTTGTTTAAATTTGTTTTTAATATAGTTTAATGAATTATTTACAATATGCTTAGAATATATTTTATATTTTTTCGTAAAAAAAGAAACTCGTATTTTCATTGATAGAAAAAGAAAATACATTTTGTATATACATATTTTTCTTGTGTAATCTGCAAGGATCTATACCAATCTGTGTGTGGAAAAACTATCAAAAAATCTTAACAACTATATGTATACCTAAATCATACAATCTTTGCTAACATATCATAGAGCATACTTCGAAACAAGTTAAGGTTTATACAAGAATTTGTATCATGAGAGATCTCACAAAGTGTGATATAAAAATATACAAAAAGGATTGCAAAACAACAATGTAACTAGAATATATAGTAAATTATGAAATGTCACCAAAAGGATTCACATCCATATAGGGTTGATGCAAAAACTAGTAATGGTCATCCCCCTAGAACTTGGTTACCAACCATAATCCTAGGTCCATGAGTTCGCCTTCGTTAGAAAAACTGTAAGTGGTCTTGTTCCTCTCCTTCAAAACATGGTGGCATGTAAAATATGTGAAAAATAGTTTAATACATTCAAGGCCCTCAACAATATTAACAAGCACAATATTCTTGTAACATTCTATTAAATTAACCTAGTTGATAATAACCAAAGAGTCACCAAAGTAGTGAAGATGAGAAATGCCTTTCTCAACAACAATTGTAATAAGAGCACGCCATACATTAACCTTTTCCTAACTATTTTTCCCCCTGCCCATACCCATTTTAACATGAAAGGAATGTTTTTCAACTAAATAAAGAACAAAGCCACCTTTGCAAATAGGATCTTCCCCCTAAGAAGTACCGTCAAAATAACCCCAAGGTTTCGTAATATCTAGACTTTTGATACAAGCTTGCCTTCTATTCATTGAAATCCTTGATTGTGGGAAGTGACAAAGAACGGCCAAACCATCAACAACAATTTTTTCTGCATAATATGATGAATCTATGAAGATAGCTTTGTTGCAATCAATCAAAATGCCCCAACATAAAATTATGGGAAGCACACAAAATGTAGAAGTGGCCATGTTCTTAGTCCAACCTTTTCAAGTCGCCTCAAATGTAAACCCCACCCAATGGCAACCTCAACCTAGCAAAGTAAGACAAGTATCCCAAATCTACCTAGCAAAAGGGAAATGAATAAAAGTATGATCAGAATATTCCACATTATTTTTGTACAAGGCACACCAACCCAACTTGATTTTATACATGCGTTGCATATTGTCCCATGTGAGAAAATTACTAGTCATAATACACCAAACTAACAACTTGGATTTTGATGGATGATTAAATTTCCAAAGCACACGACACCACTAAGACACAAGAGCTATATGATCATCAGAACTAATCTACAAATACCCAAATTTGGGAGTGTAATAACCATGTGGAGCAATAATCCACATTAACTCATGAAGTTGGATGTGTGGAGAATGTAGAGAACCAAGAAAATGGAACAATGTCTTCGAGAAAATGCGTGGAAACTAGAAATGATTAGCATAACACTAACCTTGTTTCCATATAATCATACGTGTTGGAGTATCTAAATGGGTGTAATGAGAATGCCCAAAACATGCGAGTGTTCAATTAGAGATTGAGAGAATAAATGGCTATCTCCACTGCCAAGCCATGGATAATATCCAAGGACAAGGGTAGATCCATTACTGATATTCGAAGTTGAACCCATAGCCACCAGTGCAAATACGTAAGGACTACCCACCATACCATTGATATATTATGCCTATATCTGTTCTTTAGATACACCCAATCATCGAAAGAAAATGGGACAATATATTTCTAAAGTATCACCTTCGTCCAAATACTATGTGTTGATAGAGCCTTCCAAAAACACTTAGAACACATATTTCACTAAATTTCGAATTGAATAGTGGATCTCGAATTTCAAAATAACAGAAATAGTCAATTCTATTAATGTCTTTGTAATAAAAAATATCCATTTTTAATGAAACATGTGTTTTAGTAGCAAGTGCTTTTGAAAAAAAAAATTGTTTTTGTTACTCCATCCCCAAGGACTTTTTGGGACAACCAGTCTTCTCCACTGCACCCAAGGAAATAAAAACTAGTCTTTTGAGCCTTCCCATAAAAATTTAAAACAAAATATCTAAGCTTTCTCGAAGACCCCCTTAGGGACCCAAGCCAAAGATATCCAATAGAAAATTATTCCTTCTAAAAAAAAATTTACCAGTACCAATCTACCCACATGAGATAAGCACCTAAAACACCAACGTGAGATCCTTTTCTCTAGCTTTCATAATAACCATGTCCAATTGGATTTATCATAAAAACTTAGTTTTAAGTGGAAATATAAATATTTAAATCATGCATCCAACTCGGAGGCTTCAAAGGGGAAAATAAAGTAGATGTATCAGATCTCCTACTCTTCCATATTATGAGCAGAAATGGAGGAATTCCTTACATTGATCACCATTCCCTTCGCAAATCTAAACAAGGCCAGGATCTCTGAGAACTCACCCAAATTTCAAGTCGAACAATTGTAGAATATAATAATGTCAACAACAACTAATAAGTGTGTGGTTGACAACAAATGGGAAATAACCACACCTTGAAAATCCCTTCTTATAACAACATCATTAATAATAATTCTTATACTTCAACAACAAGCAATATTAGAAATGGTGACAAGGGGAAACCTTGATGTAGACTACATTGAGGCTGAAATAAATGTGAGGATGATCCATTTATCAAAATAGCAAAGGAGACAGATGTCAAACATCTCATAATCCAACTCATGAAAAAAATAACAAATCCCACATGTATGAGAAGTCTAATAAAAGACTAGTTAACATGATCATATGCATTAGAAATATCACTTTCCACAACAACTCCCTTCAACTTCAAAAATTTGATTTTGTATAAACCCTCCTAAGCCATGCCAATGGCTTCATGGATTTGACACCCAACAAGTCTTGAAAATGCAACAGTAAAATCCTAATTTTATTTTATCCTTGAATTAAATTAGGAATAAAATTGTAATCCACATCTCATGACAACTTGTATTAGTTAACTAAGTTAATTTGACCTAGTTGGATCAGTTAATTCGAGTGGAGGGTCTAACTTGCGTCATGTAGATGAATCCTACTTTATAGGAGCCCTAGTTGAGTTTATTTTGAGTTGTAATTGATTAATCCAGTTTAGTTGAGGTTAAGTTGGTAAAATTAGTTCTAACTATTAGAGGAACCAGTGGGAGGTCTAGTAGTGTGGTGTTGCCTACAATTATCAACCAGATAATTGATGATTCACACATAAATAACTCATGCATGTTAGATCTAAGAGTTACCCAGTTGAGATTGTAGCTCAGGGAAAATGTACTATAAGTTATATAATCATCTTAATTTCATAGGTGGTGCATGCAGTCAGAGGAAGGCCTATGACGGACTGCGCAATTTCTTTGAGGAATTTCCCTAATTAATAGGGGGATAATACCCAAGGAAACAATGGAAGGAAATAGGGACTTGGGAAAGAAAAAAATTGGTTAAGTATTGGCATGGGCTTTTCTAGGAAGCTATGAGATAGATATAGATACTATAGAGGTTGCTCGGGCTTGATCAAATCATTGTAATCTTATCATATTTTTCAACTAATGCAATATCCAGATAGCAGGGGTTTCTAGCTATGGATTTCCCTAGGGAATCATTGTGTATGTGTTGATTGAATTCTTTCTGTTGTATGCTTTGTGATGGCAGGATTGTTTAATTGTTTCTGCTGATGAGTAGAGTAGATTTAAGTCTATTGTTTTAGTAAAATAAACTTAACATATTTAATAAACATGCAATCATAGAAGAAATAACCCTAGAAGAGGAGAATACGAGTTTGTATTTTGCAAATGAAATTGAAATTGAAGTATCATAATTTAGAACCAGTAGGATGTCATTCTACATATTGAGACTCGACTATGCCCTTGAGTGGAATTCTAACTATACTTCTTGGAATAATAGAATGGAGGCAGTGTTAGAAGACATCAGCCTTAAGGAATTCATAGGCAAATATAATCCTAAGCCTCCAACAATTGATGCTCAAGATCTAGTAGAGTGGAGAAAATTTGTTGAGAAGGTGAGAAGGATTATCCTCGAAGAAATTTGAGATCATATTTTCTTGAACCTCCATTGTAAGGAGACTCTATATGCAATGAGGAATGCCTTGATAGACCTATTTCAAAACAACAATGATCATGGGAATCTGGCATTGAAGGACAAGCTTATAAAAATCAATATGGAGAAGGGCGACATAATGCCGAAGTACTTGACCAAGTTTACCCAATGTTGGGATGAGCGTCGACATGTTGGTGTTACAGTTGTTGAAGATGATCTAGTCAACCTAACACCTCTAGGCCTTCCCAAGAGTTGGCACATCTACCAGGATTCGGTAAATTGGAGGGAGAAGCTACCAGAGTAGGAGTGTTTGTAGTCCAACTTAGTGAAAGAAGAGATTCAATAGAACACTAGAGATAGATCCTCATCCAAACATTATGATAAGGATAACTATTCCTTAACTGGAAAGGAAAAGAAAGGGAAAGGGAAGTCATCCCATTCGAAATCAGATTCTACTTAGGGTGGCAAGAAGAAGGACTTGTCAATTATTAAATGTTTTCACTGTCACGATTTTGGACACAATGTGATGAACTGTACGCAATGGAAGGCTAGCAAGAATCCTTAGGAGGAGTAGGAGGTGAATGTATTTCTTCACAATACGAGTTGGATTTCACTAGCATCTCTTGCATGGTGACATCAGTGATGGGTAGTGTCTGGTATCTGTATAATGGAGCCTCATTCTATATGACTGGCAACAGATAATTCTTCAATGAATTGTAGGAGAAGGACCTCCAGATGCACATCAAAATGGGAGATTATGGAATTATAGTGAAACCAACATTGATACTATTACTTTACTTAGGGAGTTTGTCTCTCCTATCACATTAAAATATGTCACGTATGTTACCACTCTGAAGAATAATTTTATTTCAGTTGCTATTGTTGGGAATCACGATTTCCATTATACCAAAACCTATAAGTATTAGTCAACGATCACATCGCCAGAGATAAGGATCCATGAGAGGTGGTTAGTCCATGTCACAAAACACACAGGGAGTGTTGGTTTATCCAATGTCTAACAATCTCCCCCCCAACACGAGATGGGTGTGTATCGAACTCATGACCTACACTTTGGTATCAGTTGGTGGGAATAATACTTAGAGGGGCGAGGTGAATTAGTATTTACAAGTCAATAACTTTTTCATTTCATAATCATATTTATATAGGCTACTTCAGTGAAGAGAACTTGTGTGTGCACGTAACTATTCTTAAAGCAACTAGCATATATCTAGTGAACTCATGTTTTAGTTAATTCATTATATGTTGATCATTAATCAATGCATCAGTACTTTATTAAAGATTAAATAGTAACGATGTGTAGTAATAATAGGATATACCATCACACATAAGAAACACACATGAACAACAAGACTTAAGGTGGAAACCTAATGTAGGAGAAAAGCCACCTGTTGTTGTTATCTCTGTCTTCTTTTTAATATAAAGAATAATATGTTTACAACCTTGTACTGGTGCAGACTCATACTAGTACACAAGTACCCACCTATAGAAGGCTACAACCTTGTCTTGTTTTCCAACTTCTACTGGAAGGGAGCTACAACCCCCTAGCTCTTGTACTAGCCAATATGTTTACCAGTGCCAGCCTACAAAATGCTACAACCTTCACTCATTCTTGAGTTGCTACTAGAAGGGAGCTCCAACCCCTTGATCAAATCACCTGAAACTACTGGAAGGAAGCTTCGACTTCCTCACTGAAGGCTCTAACCCTTAGTATCCTCGAGGGACCACGTTTGATAAATTTTCATACTGGATACTCCAGGTAAACAACAACACAATATGAAGGCCACGTTTCATCAAATTTTCACACTGGACCCATTAGTAACATTAAATCTAGAAAAAAATCACCATTGCAATACATCCAACAAATACATCTGCATCAACCAATCATTGAAACCCAATCATCAATCTCTGAATCAACCATAATTGAATGAATCAATCACTGAAACTTCTGACATACTGAGTCAAACAATCACTAAACTTCTAACACAACTTAATCAACCATTCATTCAAGCTTAATCAAATTCAACCAATCAACTGGAATAGACAAATCACTATAACTAGTACACAGATCTGAACCCAGAACACTGCATCAACAACCAGAACAAACTCTAACCTCAAAAGTCATATGTCATAATATATACACTACTTCAATGAAGCCAACCTACGTGTATACGCTACTTTCTTTAACACAACCTATGTATACCTCCAAAACTACTGAAACATAAAACTTATGAATCAAATCTATACCAACCAGTAATATTTTGAACATCTACGGTCAAATTACAGAGATCTAGAGAGTCAACAACAAAGATCAACCTTCTCTCTTAATCAATTAATCAATGAGACTCAATATCTTTATGCATTCAGTTGTACTTTCATATCTAAGAAGACACCATTGATAGGCAACAACAAACCAACAACATTGATCAGATAGATCAGTAATTTCTGAATAACAAGATTTTCTTTTGTATACACTACTTGGAAGTGTTGAACCAGTGTGTATACGTGCCTTCACCAAGGTGAACCAGCATATATGTCTGCAAATAAAAACTTATAACTTCGCAAATATTCTAGACTTCAGATATACCCATATCATAGCATTTAAAGAACAAAACATTTGTTAGCACTGATATCTATCCTATCCATTATTAGATCACATAATGATAAGTAATTATGATCCTGATCCATCATTAGATCTCATCCCTCATCAAACACTCACGTGCATTCTTAGTCTAGATCAAGCAAAGCATCAGAAACCCATAACATGCATATTTTCCTTTCATCTAACACTTCATAAGATATTCATTACTTGTACTCTTAGCCTTTTGATCTTTTGCTTCTTATGTATTTCTATCCTCTTTCAATAGCTCGGACCAAAACCTCAGACCAATACCTCAGATCGAAACCTCGGACCAATACCTCATACCAAAACCTCGGACCATTACCTCATACAAAAACCTTGATTTTCCATCCCATACATGTTTTTCCTTCTGTGAAAGTGTTTTCATACGTATATGCTCTTTTTGTACAGTGAACCCATGTATACAACTTAACATACCTAAAAACATCATTTTTCTTCAATTTCTTGATTCTGATCTATAGTCCTTTGCTCCATCATCCTGTTATTTTGTACCATTACTTTGTTCACTCTGAATAGACCTATTATAAAGTGATTTTCCATTGTACATTACTTCTGAACTGATTCCTTTGAACTGCCCTGCATTTTGTCACATATGTAAACACAACTGCCATGCGTTCTATGACATCTGATATCTCTCCTATAGATTCATCTAGTTACGTAGATTCATCTAGTTACCATATAAAAGTGAGTTGTTCTGCTACAAGTGTGTTGGCATAAAGTAAAACACATGCATCATAATGCCAACATCTCGGTACAAATATTTCAAAGGCAAGTTAATGACCAAATTATTGGGACCATATGTGATAGAAATGTGCCATGACAATAGTGTTGTTCAAATAAGAACCATCGATGCAAAAGGTATCCATTTTCTTGTCAATGGGTATAGGTTAAAGGTCTAAAAGAAGCCCTTGTCAAAGCAGGAATTCATCAATAGCATTAGCAAGGCAGTGATGGTGATTGGAGAAGTCTCAGGTTCCACCTCACCAAGTTCTTATAAAAAAGGGACCTAGGTGAAAACCTCCATGAGACACCTGTGTCCAACTTTTGTGTTGAAACCCTCTTGAGGCAACCCAAGAGTATTAGAAAAATTAAGAGAGAAAAATAAATTGTCTTTGGGTGAAAACCTATTTTGAGGTGCCCAGGGAAGGCAACATGGGTGAAAACCTCCTTTTGGGCAGCCTAGTTGTCTTTTCAGAAAAAAGAAAAACAACAAGAAAAAAATGAAAAAAGAGAAAAACATAGAAAAGAATAATGATTTTGTTTTTGCAGGTTTTTAAGAGTATGGCATGCACAAGCTATAGAGGATAGTCGGACCTACCACAAGCCATGTTTTCTTTCATCCATCTCATCTCTTGCATACTCCGCATGTTCTTCCATCGATACTCCACTCCATATTCAAATTCCAAGAAACTGTGTGTTTTCTATGGGATTCCCTATAATACTACAGGAGTTTCCTATAGGTTTTACAAGAGGCCTTGAAATTTTTTAGGGAAGGCAGTCCAATGGAGAAATAGGGACACGTGCCTATTTTGGGTTACGAAAAAACCATTCAACTCACTATACCTCAGCCTACACCCTCCATTACCATGTCACCACTGCATCCATCAAAGAAATCAAGTTCAAAGAAAAACATTATATAAAAAAAAGAAAAAAAAGAAGAAAAAAGGAAAGAGGAGACATAACAAAAGCATCATTCCTCACCTTCCATTCCATAACTCCATATTCCACTCATTTAAACACTCCTTCTATTTCAAAGATGAGGAAAATTGTGACAGTTTAAGGAAAATGAAACTACAAGACATCCTATAGACATCGTGTAGGAAACCATGTAGCAGCTTGTCCCACAAAAGGAACCACAGAAACTGCAGCCATCTTTAGCACATGGGCTACAAGGATGAGAAAGCTCCTCCAAATATTAGCATCGAGAAGGTCCAACACCTGTACATCATCAAAAGAAAAAGTCATCAAAAGAGGAAATATACAGTTGAAAATATGCAGCTTGAAAAGAACAACAAATTGGCACCACTTTCCAGCATGCATCATGAATGAGGAAAAGGACCCATAGGTATGGCATCTTACCAATACTCCCTCATAGGTACGATATGATTAAATTGTAGGAATAATGCAGGAGCTTATTTTATAAGTGAAGGTGGCCAGTTAACTTTTCCACCCTCGGTCAGATAAAGAGAAGAAAAGGGTTAGTCCACTACACATGTGGCAAGGTCAAATCAAAGGAAAAAGAGGAATGAATGCAAAAATGGTTAAGTTACAGAGAATAAGAGTGGGATATTATTACGAGGAAAGGTGATAAGATGAACTGGTAGTGGGACCAACGGTCCAAAAGAAGGTACTTGTACTCAACCAGCGAACACATCACCCAGCACAATCATCCACAAATAGAAATAAACATTGAATCCCATATGAAGAAGGTAGAGGCAACTTCAAGGAGTAATCAAAAGAAGAGGTTTCTCTTGGCATTCCTAAAAGAACGCCTATAGGAAACAGTCAACAACTACAGTAAGAAGGAAACCTACAGGATACAGGGAGATTAACATAGAGAGCTATGAGTTGGCACTAAAGGAAATCGAGCCAAGGGTTATCATCACCACAACATAGCAAAGGGAGGTAGGTGTCATACCTTCTATGTTTTTCATTTAAAAAGAATAAATCCTCACTTCGATTAAGAATTTGGAGTGCATATAAGGATAGAAATATTGCCTTGAAGGTCAATAAAGGTTAAAATCCAAAACTTCTTCACCTACCAGAATTCTTGAACTATATCCACCCAAACCTCAAGAATTACCACGAAAATACGACAGGAGGTTTGAATAAAATAGAATGCACCAACACAACAAGAATCCACCAACATCCTCTTGTGGTGGAAATTTTTACAAGGCATCAATGCATGGGGTTGTTTGAGAAGATGAGAGGATACGATGATGATGTGGCCAGAGAATTTTCCATGTCACTCATACCCCTCACTAGATCCAGTGCGACTGCTTTAGTGAAGGATTTGTCAGTGTCAATTACCCTTGAGGTTATAAGCAGGGTAACTACACTCCCTCTAGGGTTGCAATGGATAAAGGAAGATAAGACTAGAAGCACTCTTGCAAAGAAATGGTTTTTCTTGGAAGGAGAAGAAATAATGGAAGATAAGAATGGGGTTAGAAGGGAAAGCATTCCATACCCTTGGAATGAAGTGAGTTACCACATCATCAAATATATTTTGTGTGAATTTAGATATAGTGTAGTATATGGATACCACGTCAGTCTCCTCCAAGAACTAACATTTGGAGAGAACAAAACTCTTCATAACAGGCTTAGCATACATTATTTTCTCTTACAAACAATGATTGATATGAGCATAAAGGTACAAGAAGGGAAACATCAACAACTAGCACACCATGGGTTGACCAAAATCGTCCTAGAAGAAGCCCTAAACAACTTAAGAATCCCCATTGCATGGTAAACATTTACATACATACATGAAGAAGGTGCAATTCAAGAAATTGAGTGTGACAAAAACCCTACTTTTAGTAAGGGAGAAGAAGAAATAGAGGAGGGGTGTGAAGAAGAAATAGAGGAGGAAAATGAAGAAGAAACAGAGGAGGAAAATGAAGAAGAAATGGAGAAGGAAACAAAATAAGAAGCATAAACCCTTATGATTAGAGCAGAATAGTCTAACCCAATGGCTGTCATTAGTGCTCACAACCTCATTGCAAATGATCCCAGTCTTGCACCAAGATAATTTTTTGTACAAGAACATGTAGTCACTCATTTTGAAGACATGCTAAGATTGCTAGGAGATGACATCCAACAAGCCTTCCAAAGGAGATAGAACACCTTACCCTACAAGATAAAAATCAGAGAATATCATTCTCCTGATAGAATGAGAGATGAGCTAAATAGAACCCCAATGTATAAATAAGAATTAGAAAAACTCAAAGTCAATTGGATTGGCATTAAGCTAAGTCCACCATTGATTTTAGGTATGTTGGAAGGAATAAAAGAAGAAGAAGAAAGAAAGCCGTGGAAGGAGATAGAGAAGAATGCAGGGTTTCATTCACATGAGGAGGATACTACAACAAAAGCATGGAATGTCAGGGAGACCATCAAAGAAATGTAGGACATGAACATAGATTGAGTTGCTCAGAGGATGAGCAACACTTTCAGTAGGGGGTGATGATTATGCTCATCAATGAGTAAAATATATGGACCTTAATGCACCTCTAGCTTACTAAAATCAAATCTTCTCATAATTCATTACATGTTTTAATTATATTTTTCTTAATGAGACGAGTAAAAGTAAGATTTCATGTCTAGTGGTCTAATGTGCATTGATTTCAGGCTTTGGGAGCAAATTGTGGCTAATTAGGGTGTAGGAACTTGAATGAGACAACAGGAGAGATTATAGGAGATAGTATCTCCCTCCTTAACTCCCCACTCGCTCGAAGATCCCTCAATCAAATCACACCATCTCAAAGTTGTAATTAGCCGAGTTGTGAGGATCATTGGTAGCCAAGCCAGTGACAGTTAAGAACCAATTTATCTCAAGGCTGTGAGCCAAGCCTCCCTATATTTTAGTAAGTTGTTGGAAACTTCAGTTGTGTAAATAAAAAGGCCTAAAGCCTCATTAGGATTCATATTTTTTTTCAAGATGGCTAAGCAATTTTCGAGTTAGAGGATTGTAACCAAGCACTCTTATGTATTTATGATTTCTTTAATGAAAATGAGCAGCATTCCCTTGATCCATCACTGAGTTGACTCAGAGGGCTGAAGCTCTAGGGTTAGGGCCCAACCCTATATGCAGAGGTTCCTCTTGTTGTATATGCATGTTTAGGCTTATACTCATAATTAATTGCTACACTGACTTATGTGTTGTTCATTTGCAAGTACTGGTGTGTTTATTAGTTTGCTTCCATTTGTGGATAGTTCTAAGAGTAGAATTACAGAGATATTAAAATATCCAGAAAATGTTGACAACAAGTGGACCTTAACTCATTCCTCCCTTCTAGGGATCATGGCTTGAGGAACATTTCCCATGCAACCCAAAAAGACAGAATTATGGTTTCTTATGAAATTTAGGGTTTTTCTGCTAATTAGGTCATCATCTTTCAGTTTTAGAAGATAGTTTGCAACTGACATTTACGATATCTTAGATATTTCATTCATTACATGTTCCTTTCATAATGGTTTCAAGAATTCCCATGCATGAACTTGGCAAATAAATGATGAAAATTATGTTTTCTTCTATTTAAGTAAACCTTTCTTGTTTTGAGATGAATTTATGGATAAATGCCAACAATGTTGTATATGTTGCAAGAGTTTCTACATTGCAGGAACACCTCATGTCATCATCCTCAGCCAAACCATATCCACTGATGATTGCCAAAAGCCACTAGGGTCTCAATTCAAATTATTGTTTTACAAGGAAAACTTGCCATGTTTATTGATCAAATCCAACCATCATAAAGCTTTGGTTTGAGTTCTGAGTGAGTGCCTACTACTGCCTTGCCTTATTCCCTCCTTAATCACCTTTTCCAAGCTCCATCCCACCTTTTAACCCACTCTCTATGCTTTCAGCATGTTCCTGTAGGAAAACAGGGGATCCTGTAGGTTAACTAGGACATCCTGTAGGAAAACCTGTAGTGGCCTGTATTGAGCCTGAAATATGAAAAAACATCACTAAAGCTAGGAGTAGACACCTGATTGCCTTCCAAGCCATATTAACCATTACACTCATCTCCCTCCACACCTATCTCACCTTCCATGAAACCAAGAAGGATTAGCATTTACATTTTTCAAACAAAAAGATAAAGAGGAAAAAATCTTTATATTTATTCATGCACATAGCAATTAAGTGCTTGTTTAGATCAAACTTCATGATTATACTAGTTAAGACCTTACATGTGATAAATTAGTGTTCTTTTGCAAGAAAGGTATGTTAAAAAATAGTTATATGAGTCATGCTATTTTGTAGGAATTTCTTTCATTCTTTCATTACTGCAATAAGTATCATTTCAATTCTCTCAAATAGGGTGAAACTCTCCTCTCTAAATTGGTAATCAGACTTCTTCTAATCAATAGAAGGTTGGTTTGAGAAACCCTAGTGGTCTACCGCCCCATCTCAACAGTGAGAAAGAGTGGACCCATTACATCTGTTTGTGTATACAACACTATCACCTCCATGTTTGTATGAACCCCTTGTTGATGAAGTAAATTTGGTAGCCCTAGGACTTGTAGCATCCTTGCTACAATACTGGCACTCATCAATAGCTTGTAAGTTATGTAGAAAATATGAGGCATGTTTGGTAAAGCAAATAGTCTATAGATCGATGATAGGAATATTTCTTTACATTGCTGCGCCTAGACCATACATTATGCAAACAATAGGTTTGGAGACTAGATTCCAAGCCTGCCCCATGAATGTCATGTCATTGATGCAAAAAGGATTTTCAAATACCTATAAGGAACAATAGATTATGGGTTGTAGTATGCTAGGAGAAGAGAATTCAAATTAAAGGCCTTTACAGATGTTCAATGGGAGTGCAGTATTGATGGTAGGAAGAGAACCTATAGTGCATCATTATTTTTAGGATATTCCTTAGTATCTTGGGTCAAAATGAAACAATACTCCATCATCTATCAATAACTATAGGTGAGTATATTGCAACTACCACTTACTACTCATAAATTATATGGATGAAGCAGACCTTGAAGGATATTAATGTATATTTGAATGATCCAATTCAAATTATGTGTGAAAACACTAATGCTATGAACATTTCTAGGAATCCTATCATACTCTTAAATACAATCACATTCCTATCAAGTTTCATTTCTTAAGAGAACAAGTTGATGCTAATCTTGTTCAACTGGAATATGTGGCTACTGAAGAGAATCTCAAATTATTTTTTAGCTAAGCCATTAGAAAGAGAACCCTTTGTCTATTTCTGGTAGCCCATATGATTTGTGACTCCACCCAAATAACTCAATTACAATGAGTATTTGTAGCTACTCAGCTTGTAAGATAAATTGAAGAGTAAATTGTTGTGTTTCAGGGTGAGATGTTGGGAGAATCCTTTGCCATTGATTTCAAAGGGGGAGAAGTTTATTAATTCCCAAGGGGAGGAACAACGATGGAGAAAACCATGTCTAGTTTAATGGATATCTTGGTATATTTCCGTCAATGCCAAAGGGGGAGATTTTTAAGCAGTTGTATTTGTCTAAATTGTTGGAAGCACTTAGTATGTTGGAATTTATGTCAACCAATTTAATTTTGGTGTGCAACTGAGGGGGAGTCCTATGGTTGCTATAGTCTCTTGTAGAGAATGATCATAGTAGTAGGCTTAGCGGAGAAGCCATAAAAAGATGAATATGATGGTTGGGGGTCCTAGACTTTGGAGGAAATCATTCCTTAGGTGTTTAGCTCATATTCTCATGGAATTGGCATAGTTGGAAAGTTCTTGGAGAGATCTTTCAAATGGTATGAGGAAGTCTACAGATGGCCCCTGTAAATCAAAAGTTATTTAAATTCAGAGTTGTGGCACTTGGAATCCCGAAAGTGAGAAACTTAATTAATAATGAGTTACATGATAGTCTTGAGCTGGGTACTAGGAATAATGCCCAGAATCCTAGAAGCTACTTGACTGCTAGTGTAGATGGGCCGTATGGTCAGAATCACAAAATCCCAAAAGACAAATAACTAGAAGCCTGTAAATTTATTCATAAGGACTACATGCTAGCATCGAGTTGGGCTACAAGGGAACACCAACTAATGGACCATCACTGATAGAACCCATAACAATATTTCTCCAGAAGGACAAGGGCTCGGAAGCAATTTCAATTTTGAGTCAGGTATTGCAATAGGGCCTAGAGGTGGAGTTATTCATAGGTCGATAGGTGGAAGGTCGGACAAGGAAAAAACCTCCAATAACATAGTGGAAATGAAGAGGAGCAACATTTTTAGTGGTGCATACAAGTGGGACATGCTAGAAGCCCACAATCCCATGAGGTGTTTTCAATTGCATTTGATAACAAGTTATGGACATGTGGGGTTCTAGGATCATTTTTTACATTGGGATAGATAACTATGGGTTTGAAGCCAGCAAAAAGGTACATGTAGTTAAAAGAAGTTATAAATGGAATAAAGCTCCTGTAGGTTAGTAAAGAGGTTAGCACCTAGATTCCTAGGTTTAAGGTCACAACACCTAGCCCTACGAAGAAAAATAGGTAAAGGTGCCAAGGGAAAGGTGTTAATTTCAATTGGGCTAGGTAGGAAGCCCGCAAGCCTGTAACTATTAAGAAATTCTATTTAAGAAAACAATACAGACAACAAGGTATCCTAATCTCCAATTCAATATAAGCATATGTTGTATGGCAAGTAACATAACTAGAAGATAAACAATTTAGCTACCATTTGAACGTTTTCTCAAAATATGAAAGGCACTCCCAAGATTCAGTTTTTCAATGGTTTCACATGTCGTCATGATCAAGGGCCATGCACAAAAAGGGGGCCTTCTGGATAATTATATTTAAGAAAATGGTGTTGTGGGAAAATGCCTCAAGGGCCTTAGGCCACATATATAGAGCGTTATGTACATATTTAAAAGGTTCTTGAAACTTGTGGATTTGAACAGGTCGGTAGTTGAATGAATGCATAGTAAGAATGGTGGTTAGATTAACAGTGATTTTCAAGAGCTCTAGATTAAGATAGAGAGGACCACAATCTGCACAATGAATTAATGGAGTCTGCCTTGAACAAAGGCAAGCCACCTCTGATCTTCCTTGCACATGATATAAATTAAATGAAATATTGCTAAGTGCATAAATATAATTACAGAGCATGAGAAACCACACCATAAGTAGACCCTGATATTTATGGGAAATCAAGAAGGATGGGAGGATTACTACAACACTATCTGTACTAAGAATTAATTCCCAACATGGAGAATTAGTGCCCATACCATGTTTAATGTAGCTGATTTTTTTTATTAAATGGAGGCTATTCCGAGTGTTTAATGTGGTTTCAAAGGCTAGGAAATTAGACACAACATCTGGATGGAGAGTCATATAGGAGTACACTCGAGCAGGGTGAAAGGTAGAGTAATGGCTAACCGATATAACATTGTTCCTTGTGTAGCACTAGAACAAAACTTTGGATGGAATTTGTGCAATGTGGGGATACAACATTGTTGTTAGTTGAAGTGTGGGAAGTTGTGTGAAGAAAGTGAGGTGTTTATGTGAGTGTGAGATATGAAGGGTGACTGGTGTCAAGATTTAACAATTATCCAAAGTAGCTCAAGGTCGAGCCCAGAGCAAGTTGAGCAGTGAAGAGAGAAGTGAAAATAGGGACTATAGAGAAGAAGGGAAAGTGTTGGGTGGAGCAGTTGATCCAGTTTACATCCTTAGCATCTGTGGAGGCCTTTTTTCAGTTTCAAAATTGTACAAAAAGAAAAACAATGGTCAGAGCAGGTAGTGGCCTACGTTCATAAGAGGTTGTTGCCTCTAGGAAAGTAGTGGCTTGCTATATTTAGGGGATTGGGGCCTCCTGTGAAAGCGTTCACACAAACAAATTGATGTATGTAAGTAGGTGCTTAATTTAAATCATAATAACAAACAAATTGATAGTTTTCTCCCTTTGGGTTTCCACATAAAAATACTGGTGTCAATATGTATATGTTTTTGTATTGGTGGATTGTGTGTTCATGAGAATGACTTACTTTCTTGTACATGTTTTGTACTAAAGTATGCTCACATAAGTAATTGATTAAGAGAAGTAGAAAATAGAAATTGAGCTTGAAGTTTAAGAACCTCACTTATTATTGATCCATCCCCCCCCATCAGTAATTTCATGGTCTAAAAATTATAATGCAACATAACCATAATCCATCGCATATTAATATAATTAGTAATAATAACATAATCCATAAAAAGACATATAATAATATTCCCTGCATTAGGTGAGAAGCGGCATGTCACAAGGTTGTGAGAACAAGGATGTCAATACCTCCCTTGGGAAAGGGCCTAATGTGTTTCCTTCATGCCATCCAAGTTTTCACTGATATAACTAAAGAGAACGCAAATTTATTCCTACAGATTGAGCTTTTTTTAGATAGAATCAAGAGTTGTATCGAGTTTTCAATCATTGCATGGATATAACCTCATTCTTCCACCTTCTAGCTTTGAATTTAATGGCATTTGGACCTTTTGGTACAACACTTTGGACATTCCTCTCTCATACATGTTTATGAATATTAATGGAGTAGTTTTTTGTTCTATCCACCATCATTAGTGCTCTTTGTTACCCACCGAAAGTGGGTAATCCCATATGAGAAAATTTGATCCTACACTTTGCATTGAGCAAGCCAACCAACAACACCTGACAACCAACATGAGTTGATGATGTACCATTTTTCATCTTTGCCGCCTGCATTATATATATGCTTCTCACCATCTCTGAGGGGCACATGAATGAAGTTGGGATTTCAATCAAAAGGTACTTGATTAATTTTGAAATCAAGCGCATATGATTTTTTTACTCTGGGATTTTTGTATGAATTATGGGACGACTTGGAAGAAGGAGGGGCTTTGATCATGATATTTTTCCCTCACCTTAAATGCAATGTTAATACTCAACCCTAATCCAATGGGACCTTCCTTAATGGCTCAATGGGTATAGGAGGGGCACTACTTTGGAACTCTAATTGAGATTGTGTTCCATCTATCACACTTTCATACTTACCACTTTTCATCCTATATTACAAGCCCCATATTCCACCTCCATTCTTCAAGGTTAAACTAACCATTGGTTATACAGTATTTGGCACCCATATATCCTCATACATGGGTAAGGCCCGAAACTTGTCCCTAGGTGGTTGATGCAACTAAAAGAAAAAGAAAAGACAAATATTTACCACAGAGAAAAATGAAAAAAGAATATCAAAATGAAAGAGATGGCCAAGATATACACATTAACATGTGGGAAAAATCCTGGCATAAGATCTACCTCATCCCTTATGGACATCACCTCGTTTTGTAGCACCACGTTACTCCTCTACATCATGAAAGGAACCCTTGCATGCCCCAACCTCAATGGGAAACGATATTGCTCATAATTAAGGGGTAATACAACTGCCATACATTAAAAAATCAAGCTCTAACCCTTTGAGCTACAATCAGTAATAAAAGAAAAATAAAAGAAAAGTAAAAGGCACATAAGAGGGGTGGAAAAATAAATTCCATCTTGGTAACTCATGCCTCCACGATTTCTCCCTCTTCACATCTATACACTTATGATTTGAATCCCCATCATTGTAGACCCTTTGACCATGGCACTTGGCCATGAAGTTTTCTCCCCTTCATTACCATCATTTTTGATATAACCTCTATTGGTTAAAGGGTGGACTAATTGAAATGTTGATTCTTCTTAGGGGCTTGAAGCACCTAATAGAGTTGCCCTTTAACCAATCCTATCTAGGGAGGAAATTCCATTGCGAGTTCAAATCCATAAATTTGAAAGGGAAGCCATGTTTAAAGAGTGAAATAGCCCTTTTCCTTCATGTTTGGTCTAGTTATATGTAAAAATGATTATGGTACCTAATTATTTTTTGTTTGTTAGGCTTTGTGATGTGATTGTTAGGTGGTTCCACAAGCATGACCTAGGCCACCTTAAATGAGACCCAGGCCTGTAGAGAATCATATTAACACCCATAAGTGAAACAATGAGAGCCATGGAACTTAAAGCAATAACATAACATTATACACACCCTTGGGCACATCGAACACCCACAATGTTTTGGAACCTTTCCTTATATTTGATGACATTTTGGAGTGATGAACATGCACCCAAAAGGCCCCCAGTTGGCTTAGAAATTCATGATTGATGGTAGCTGATCCAAGGCCTATATAAGGATGGTCTCACCTCTAGATACATGGGAGGGATAGCACCACCTTCAAAGCCCTCAATGTTGGAGCAGAGATAGACAATATGACCATCTAGAGACCCATGAGACTACCTTTGTGCCCCAAGATGAAATTTTGGGTCCATAGAGGGATATTGATAGATATGTGAGGGAAAACCCTAAGAGGATGAGTTTATAAGGCTTCTACACCTATATTGGCACCATGAAACGTCAAAAATGTGTCTGATATGTCCATATGGATCCATGATGGCAACCCAATGTCTCACACGTGTGGGAATTTTTTTTATGTTTTATGTCTTGGCTAGTGGATTGGATTCTAGCCCACCTCATCATTATGATTGTAGTTATTGATTAGCAACTTTTAGGATTAATTAGTCTATTCCTTGTCATATAAATAGAGGAGAGGACACCTGAATTATATTTTTTTTGTTAACAAAAGAACTCACAACTGGAGTAGCCTTGCAACTTGCGTTACACAGGGTCGATTCTGACCACTACCACTATAACCCTGGGAAACTGCGACCGCCCCTCTCCACAACTCTGGGTTAGTCTGGGGGAATTGAACTCATGACCATCAGTACAGAGCCCACATTTCTAATGAACTTCACCACATTTTTATTACCAACTCGCCTACCCCTGTGGGGCTGAGGACACTTGAATTATCATCATCACTTGGACTTTGATATTTTTAGCCTCTTTATCTTGTGGAGGAAATTGGATCTATGAATGCATGAGGAGTTACTCACTTGTCTTTGGAGCTATTTTATTGGGTCAATGGTTGGAATTTCATGCATGTTATCTTGTAAGTGAGCATTTTATTGGAGAAATCCTTGCTTTCTCTAATGTATTAAATATCTTGAATCTAAAGTTTTTTATTCTGCCCTAATTTATTGAAAATTTATTTGATGGAATCTAGATAGCATTGTTTCATACATTATTGATGGATAAATTTTGAATGATAATCCTAGTGGTGAAATTTGATTAGATCTCCCATAAAACTTCTTGATCATACATAGGTAATAAATAGGGTTTTGGATGATGGGGCACCAATTATCCTTCCTCCTTAACACTTTTGGATATGTAATTAACTCATATACTCCATCCCCCAAGGATTCAGGTATTGGCATGCCTTGTGTGTGATCACATTCACTTTTTGTTTATAAATTTTATCTCTTTTTCCCTTAACCTAATTCAACTCCTTTAAGTCAAAGCATCCAAGCTAGGGTTTGGTGAAAATTTCTAGGGAGGAAGTATTTTTAGCATTGAAGAGCGTAAACATCAAGAGGATAGTATTTTCCCCAAAATCTCTACTTTTATGGTCATCCACTTCAATCTCAGTCATAAATTCCTTTTCCTTAGTTATTTTACTTAGGGAAATCCTACTTTAAATTTAGCTTCAACTTTGGGGATTTTTTAGGATTTCATGTGCCTTAAACTTGCTAATATATATTGTTGGATACCCTTTCTATTTTCCTTGACCTTTGGCGACACAACGCTCAATTTATTAATCAATCGCTAGGTTTTTTGTGCATAAAATTAGCCTATCTAGTGATCCAAGTGGATATTGGTGGCCACTTGCCAAGTCCACCTGGACCCCCACCATTGTTTCTCTCAGCATTTTTAGTTTTCCTAATTGTAGCACAACTTACTATTTTTAGCAGTTTTTCGGGTCCTGAACTTCTGGAGCCATTTTGGGGCCCTAAACGATGTTTTTTTGGAAATCTGGGGGCAAATTGGGTCCATGGACTGATGTCGATGTACCAATTTACCCAAACGGGGCCCACAGTTTGGTGTTTCATCTTCTAGGGTTAGGTTTTTGAATGTGAAAGGTTTTCTATTGTTTCTCAACAATAAATAGGCCTTCGAGCCTCATTGTAACACAATTCAGAGGCATGTAGCCACCACATCTCTTCTCAGAGATAAGCTACCATCACCTTAGCTAGTTTATTTCCATTACTGTTTGTAAGCATATTTTAGTATTTTACATTAATGAAATGAAGTATCATTTCTACTGCATATCTGTGTTTATGGTTGTCTCTGCAATTTGTTGC
>APFE030465975.1:75240-112032 GCA_000404065.3 Pinus taeda
TATTATACTAATCATTATCATTATTTAATTCATGTTATTACTATATTAATAATTTTAATTCATCGATTCTACCTTCTATAAGAAGAAGAATCTAGATAAAACTAACCCTTGCAATGGTTTAGAGAATGATATTTCTAGCCTAAGGAATTATGGGAATGTCCTTTTAATAGGTTACTTTAATGCTCGAACTTCGAACAACCAAGCTATTATTATAAGAAGTCATTCCAACCCTAATCCTCTTTTGTTAGACGAAAACCCTACTCTTGCTAGTAGGTCCAAAAGGAGCTCTAAAGACCTCGGGGAAAAGTTGTTTGGGTTGGAGCTAGTCAAGCTCTGTAGTGCTCAGGATCTCATAATTTGCAACGGTCTAAAAACGTGGCCCAATTCCAATAAGATGACCTGCATCCATGGACTTGGTATTAGTGTGGTAGGCTACGTTATTTCCAATCTCCCATTGTATAATGAAATAATAAATTTTGACATCTTAAATGACCATGAACCTGACTCTGATCATAGGCCTTTACTTATAACTCTCAATTTTTTCATGCATAGAGTTCCCATAGAAAATTATACTTACAACCAAAAGAACTTAATATTTTATAGAAATAAAAATGATCTCTTTCTGAATTAAAAACTAATTTTCTTCCTTTATCTAGTATAGACAACATAGAAGACCTATATCATAATTTTACTACAACCCTCTCATATTGTATTAACAATTTCTCAATTGAAGTTTCAAATAATAAAAGAAATAGAAAAACCAATCCATGGTATGACAAAGATTTTAAAAGTGCGAGGAGAGCAATTAAGGAAGTTGTTGATGAATCTCTTAAAATGGACAAGATAAAAATATACAAAGCCATAACTAAAAGGAAAAGGAGGTAGCACATTTGTCAAAGGTAGGAGAATCTCTTACACCTCTCTAAGGTAGCTCCTAAGAAATTTTGGAGGTTGATTGTGACTAGGAAGACTAAAGATAATAATAAAATTGCTCTTCATGATTGGAATTCCTATCTTAAAAAGCTTTATGAATCTCCAAATGTCATGGATAATTTGGAAACCCTTCTCACAACGAAATACGTTTTCTTTTTAGAATACATTAATTTTGGGGTTAATTGCCTCGCTAATGGGAAAGCTAAGGACATTTAAGGTTACCAGGTAGTAATCTTAAAATTGGAGGTCTTGTCCTCATCCCCCACATCCACAAGCTTTTCAATCAAGTAGTTAAGCAAGGGTTCCCTAAACCTTGGAATAAGAGCCTCATTATCCCTATTTTTAAAAGTGGGGATACAAATAACCCCTCTAATTATCAGACAATTATGATAAGCCCTCTCTTAGCCAATTATCGGACAATTATGATCACTCAACAATAGACCACCTTGTTACGTGTATGATCATTGCGAAGGAATGTCATAATGATATATCCAATTTATTTTTTTGCTTTGTGGACTTTAGAAACGCTTTCGATATGGTTCCTAGATACAACCTTTGGAATAGATTAGAAGAGGTAAAGGTTCCTCTCGAGTTGAGAACTGCCATTATAAGGTTATACGAGAATGTAATTTCCAAGCTAAAGAGCAATGTGGGGTGGTTGAAAGATATTAAGTGTAACATCGGAGTTAAACAAAGTTGCCCCCTCTCCCTACCCTATTTAGCATTTACATTAATAAGCTCGAAGGCTATTTAGAGGAAGCAGGATGTGATGTCACGATCTTAGCTAGGATAGTCATCATCCTTCTTCTCTGTGTTGACGATATTGTTCTTTTTGCAAGGTGCACATATGATCTTCATAAGCAACTCAGGCTTCTTAAGGATTTCTTCTCTACCATGGGTATGATTGTTAACACTGAAAAAACAAAAGTTATGATTATCAAATCCAAGAAGGACACTTAAGCTAATTTTATGTATGACAATAATAACTTGGAGGAAGTGTATTCTCACAAGTACCTAGGAATTGATATTCATCACAACCTCAACCAGAATCATAGCATTGAGAAAAGGATTAATGGGGGCTGGAAAGGCTATTTTGGTCTTGAAAATGATTTTGAAGCAGAAAACCTCGTAATGTGGGATAAAAAGAAGTTCCTCTTTAAAACATTAGTCACTCTTGTTATCTTATATGGCTGTGAGGTTTGGGGTTGCAGCATCTCCAGAGAATCATGGAGAAGTATTGAGAAAATCCAGAAGCATTTTAATACTTATAACCTAAAATAAAAGTAATACACCCTATCTGTTATGAAACCAGCTCAAGAAAAGAAAAAAAGAATAGATCAACACTTTAGAATTCAGCCTCTTGAGGGAAATCTCCTTTACATTACATAATGACAATTCTTGGATGATTCAAATGACAAAACCTCCTTTCTATATATAGGAGTCTAAGGAGTCACAATATAACCCAACCGACCTAACAATAATAATATAAAGCCACAAAATAACAATAGCGGGATTCTATGGGGCACAATAATAACAATATGGGGACAACAGGGGCACAACAATATTAATAAGGGATACAACTACAATTGTAATGGGGTAATAAATAGTATTATAGGGACCCAACATGCCCCTCTCCTGGATGCTTCTATATAAAATTCTCATCCTCCCAAGTGGAATCTTCAGTGGATAAGTTCTTCCACTTGATAAGATACTCCAAAATTGGTTAATTTCGTAGTTGTTGAGTTCTTGTTTCTTGATTTCTTCTGGTTCCAATATAATTTTTCCTTCCCCGTCAAGTTCTGGCAATATTGTTTGAACTGGGAGCTTGTCGGCTATAACCTTCTTTAAACATGAAACATGGAAAACTGGTTGCAATCAAGAAGCTGTAGGAAGCTCCAATGTGTATGCCATAGCACCAATATTTTGCAACACCTTGTACGGACCATAATACTTTGGTGATAATTTATTATCCTTCTTAGCTTGCTTGAGAGACATTTGCTTATATGGTTGTAGCCGTAGGAATATCCAATCGCCTACATCAAAACTTCTTTCACTGCAATGTTCATCTGCTTGTCATTTCATTCTATTTTGTGCCAACACGAGGTTATCCTTTAAGAGTTGGAGGACTTGTTGTTCATGTTTGATGTCATGTTCCACTGCTTGAACCTTAGAATTTTCTCTTAAATATGATGTGATGGATGGTGGCTGATATCCATAAAGTGCCATAAATGGGGTCATTTTTTTTGCTGTATGGAAGGAAGTGTTATACCACCATTCAGCCAGAGGCAACCATTTGACCCATTGTGTATGTTTATCAGATACAAAGCAGCGAAGATATCCTTCTAAAAATTTGTTTATTATCTCAGTTTTCCCATCAGATTGAGGATGATAAGATGAGCTATGAGCTAACTGAGTACCAAGACAAGAAAATAATTCTGTCCAAAAATTTCCAGTGAAAATGGGATCTTTGTCACTTACAATAATCTTTGGGTTTCCATGTAGCTTTTTAATTGTTTCCATAAATGCAGTAGAAATTGTACTAGCTTTAAATGGATGTGATAATGCACAAAAGTGTGCATACTTGGTAATTCTATCAACTACCACCATGATGACACTCTTTCCCATAGGCTTGGGTAAACCTGTGATAAAATCCATTGAAACCTCCTCCCAACATTGGTTGGAATGGATAAAGGTTGTAATAGACCCGGTGTCTTAATTGTTTCAACTTTATTTTGTTGTCAAACCAAACATTCTATCACAAACTTTTGAATACCTGATTTAAGGCCATCCCAAAAAAATTCCTTCTTATCCATGTGGTAAGTTTTTTAAAATCCTAAGTGCCCTCCTAAGGGAGAAGTGTGCAATTGCATAAGAATCTTTTGTTTTAGCTAGGAATCCTTACAGAGGTATAAGCGATCTTTGTACCATAATGAATCATTTTGCTGGCTAAATGTATCAGACGTACTGGAATCTTGTTGTAACTTTTGAATAAGTTTCCAAACTTCTTTGTCATTCTTCCATTCCTCCCTTGCTTCATTTATCCAGTTTGGTTGGATAATAGAAACGGCGGACAACAATGCTTCCACATCCTCATCCTTTCTTGAGAGTGCATTTGCCACCACATTTTGCTTCCATTTTTTGTAGATGATTTCAAAGTCATAACCCAACATCTTTGTCACCCACTTTTGTTGCTCTTCAGAGGATAATCTTTGTTCTAAAAATTATTTAAGGCTATCATGATCTGTTTTTACCTTGAAGTGTCTTCCCATTAAGTAGGGTTTCCATTTCTTAAGTGCATGGAGTATTGCCAACATCTCCTTCTCGTAAATAGCTTTGTGTAAAAACTTTCCCTTGATTGGACGACTTTCAAAAGAAATGGGTCTTTCATCTTGCATTAGAATAGCACCAATTCCATTTCCTGAAGTATCACATTCCACAATAAAGGTTTTTGTGAAGTCCGGTGTAGCTAAGACCGGAGCTTGGCACATTGCCTCTTTAAGATGTTCGGAGGCCTTTGTTGCTTCCGGAGTCCATGAAAATGCATCTTTCTTCAATAATGTTGTTAGAGACGCTGTTATTCTCCCATAATTCTTAACAAACTTGCGATAATACCCTGTCAACCTGAGAAATCCTCGCAGATGCTTTATACATGTGGGGATTTTCCATTCCTTAATGGCTTTAATTTTTCTAGGGTCTACCTTAACTCCTTCATGAGATACAATATGACCCAGATATTCCACCTCTTGTACTCCAAAGAAACATTTGGATCTTTTTGCATATAATTGTTTCTCCTCCAATAGTTGTAGCACCCTGTCAACATGTTCAACATGATCCTTCCAAGACTTGCTGTAGATTAGTATATCATCAAAAAATACTAACACAAATTTTCTAAGGAATGGTTTGAAAATGGAATTCATCAAACCTTGAAATGTTGAAGGTGCATTGGTAAGGCCAAAAGGCATGACCAAAAATTCATAATGACCCTCATGAGTTCTAAATGCTATTTTCGAAATGTCTTCAAGCTTCGTTCTGATTTGATGATATCCTTAACGAAGATCCAACTTGGTGAAGTAATTGATCTATTCAATTCATCCAGTAATTCATCATTGACAGGAATGAGAAACTTACCTTTAATAGTAAGCTTGTTGAGCTCCCTATAATCCGGACACATGCGCCATGATCTATCCTTCTTGTGCACCAATACTACTGGAGCAGAGAAAGAACTTTGACTCGATTGAATTATACCAGCCTCTAGCATTTCTACAACCATACTTTCAATTTCACTGTTTTGGGCATAGGGATATCTGTATGGCCTGATGTGTGGTGAAACACTTCCTGGAATCAGATGAATAACATGATCATGATCACGAATAGGGGGGAGACCTTTGGGAGTCTCAAATACCTTGGAATGATTGTTCAAGACTTTTAGGAGATCTGGAGAAATAGACGATTGCAATGTGGAAACATCTAGCGAACATAATTGTGCAATTACACCTCTTTGTTCCTTTTTTAGAAGCTTTGTAATACTGTTAGAGCTGATTATCTTTCTTGGTTTCCTTGCAATACCCCTTAATTCAACTTCCTTTCCTTCCATAGAAAATTTCATGAAAATTTATTGAAAAAATAAAACCTATTGTACCCAAGGGTTGTAGCCATTAGACCCTTAGTAAAACATCAGCACCTGCCATTGGAATGGAAAGCATTGTACTAGTCAATACATATTCTCCCATAGATAGCTTTATATTATGGCACTTTCTAGAGCAATTTATTGTTCCTCCATTTGCAACCATCACTTGAAACTCTAGTGCTGGATATAAGAAGCACTTCAATTCTTTTGCTACCTTACAATGAATAAAATTGTGGGTACTTCCTGAATCAATCAACACTATTACATTTTTATTCTTGATTTGTCCTTCTATCTTGTTGGTTTGAGGAGTGGTAATTCCCACCAATGCATTACAAGATATGATCGGATTCTTTTTTTCTTTATCTAGGCTTTGTTCCCAAAGTATATCCTCTTCCTTTGACCTTTCTTGCTCCTTTTCTTCTTCCTGTTCACAATCTATGCAAAATAATTTCTTCTCAGCACAATTATGACCTTTAGTGTATTTGTTATCACAACTGTAAGAAATCCCCTTTGCCCTTTTTTCTTCTAATTATTGTGGTGTCAACCTTATAGGTTGTGGAAGACTAGGGGCAACAACACTTCCATCTTTATAGTTGTGAGTGGTATGCTTCCTAGTTGCCATAATTTTGCTTTCCACTTAACTTGCTAACCTGAATGCCTCTCTAATGAATCAGGATCCCAAAGGCGAACATCATGTTGGATATTATCCTTTAAAGTCCCTATGAACACATCAATCATATGCTCCTCTGGAATATTTTTTACCCTTATGTTCAATTTTTAGAACTTCTCAATGTGCTCCATTATTGAACCCTTTTGTTTGATACTTATCAATTGGCTAAAAAAAGTGTTGTTTTTTGTATCCTCATAATGTGCTATCCATTCTTCCGTAAAAATTGCCCAAGTGATAATTTGTTTACGAAAGCAAAGCCATTGATACAATACACATTGATTTGGTTCCAAATATAAAGTTGCAATATGTATCTTTTGTGCGTTTTGCACATTATTGAGATCGAAAAATTGCTCCCTCTGTAATATCCATATTGCGGAATCCTTGCCATCATACTTCCTCTTATCGATTTTTGGAATTTTGTGGGTCTTAGATCCAACGTTAGAGTCTATGAAATCATGATTAAAATTTCTTTCGTTCTCATCATGAGTTTCCTTTACTACCCTTTCACCATTAGTAAGCATTTCTTGTAGAAACTTTGTCAACTGTCTTCAAATCTTCCATGCCTGTCTTCAAATCTTCCATGCTTGTCTTTAAACAATCCATCTTAGTTTCTACGCCTTTCTTTAAACCATCCATCTTAGCTTCTACATCTTTCTTTAAATCATCCATCGTCGATTCTGTTGCTTTTGGTGCAAGTGACACTTGTTGCACTTGGTCTCGTAATTTTGATATATCATGTTGCATATCTTTCTCTTCTTCATAAGTCACGCTAGAGCTTTCGGGTTGCCTACTAGGTGTTCGCATTTTTTTTCCTCGATGCATCAATTACCGATAATAATGCTTTACTATGCCCTTTGAATTTCTTCAAACTAATTTTTCAAACCAAGCTTAGCAAAAATTTAAAAAAAAACTACACAATTTTTTTCACTTTGTTAGGAGCTTGATATTGAATCTGATGTATCTTTGCAATTTCGGATCTAGTTCTGAAATTGCGATTTGCGGTAGCGCTCTGCGTCCTCTTTCCAATGCCACCAGTCTGATCCAAATTGGATTCTCCAGGAAAGAGTTATGTCAAATCTCCCACAGTGACCTGATTATAGACTAGTTCAGTAAAGCGAACTTGTACGACGTGCCATGAGTCACTGTTTCAACATTTGGCTTTGAAAAATATATACAAGAAACTACAGTCTGTCCTCTTTCTGTACCTTTTTACGAAATTTCAATCCGATGCTCAGAGAGAAAGTTATGACAATTTTCCCCAAGTCACCTGTTTGGAATGTAATTTAGGAGTCTGCACAAAGACCAACTTTTTCAGATCATATCTCCGCAAATATAGTGCGAAAAGCTCTGAAATTCGGACCCGAGGTTCAGTGCGATTTCTTCTCAAATAGGTTTTTTTTAGCTTTTGAAACGTCGAACAACAAAAAAAAAAAAAAATAATAATAATAATAATAATTATTAACAAAAATGTCACGATGACCTATTTGGAGCAGCGAAACCCTAGAATCCAAAGCTCTGATACCAAATATTATGAAACCAGCTCACAAAAAGATAGAAAAGATAAATCAATGCCTTAGAATTCAGCCTCTTCAAGGGGGCAATCTCCTTTACATTACATAAATAAACAATTCTTGGATGATACAAATGACAAAACCTCTTTTCTATATATAGGAGTCTAAGGAGTCGCAATATAACCCAGCGGACCTAACAATAATAATATAAAGCCACAAAAATAACAATAGAGAGATTCTATGGGGGCACAGTAATAACAATATGGGCACAACAATATTAATAAGGGATACAACTACAATAGTAATGGGGTAATCACTAGTATTATGGGGACCTAACAATCACACTACACTACTTTGCCCTAGATTCTTCAACACAGTCATGGGTTTTATGCTAGATGTTAGTCAACGAAAACCTCATCATCAAATCTAGAGCACACAAGTTGGAGGTAATGAATGCATTAATGTATAAACGAGAAGGAAGAAACAATTAAAGGCAATCGTTTTGGGATTCCCCATTGGCTCAAGCATTTTGAGAATGGTTTCCATTACATTAGAGTATGCAGCTCCTATTTGTTGCACCCCTTAGTTGGAAGGGAGAAACTTTACGAGAATTTTGAATGGTCATGCATGGTAGCAAGATATAAACTAATGTTGAACTAACTAGAATTACTTTCTTTAAAACCAAATATGTAAAGAAAACATTAATGTTAACCCTATCAATCTTCACCTTAAAGAGCAAACTACTTTTAAAAGTGTTCTCACTGCAAAAATGCAACTAAAAAAAGCTAGATAAGATCTACATTTACTACAATTTGGAGTAAGGTGGGCATGTTAGTTTTGTTTTCATGTGTTGGAAAGAAAGGCAAATTGACTATCGCCAAGCCAAACACTCATATCCACATTGTCCTATATGCATACATTTCCAAAAATAAATATAAAAAAACATAACAAAAAGAGTCATGATTACAACCACTACAATATCATAAGAAGAAAAATTGACTATTAAAAAATACTTGAATCTCATATGCTCACTTTTTCAGGGCAACAATCTCCTTGTCATAATGTTGTTCATTTATCATAACTTTATGATGTAGCTATCTGTTCGCTGAAATGTTATATGATGCATTTTTTTTCAATTGACTTGAATACGTCAAAGCCATGCCACAAGACAGCAAATTTCTTAAATGTAAACCAACATTCGCTGGATGTGGCTTTTAATGATTATTTTATTATTTTCCCATCAATTACACTTGTTTAATAATACAAGGTAGCCCATGTGATAACATAATTTATATTATCACACCAACATTAGGATTAATAACCTAGACTTAAGATTGAAATTAGGGCTTGTCATTTTGACATTATAAATAATAACATATTAGATTAAATATCTACACTGATAAAAAATCATCATCAATGACTCTCGCCATTTGTTTTTCTTTATCCTTTTTAGATGTCATGTACTCCATACATTTTCCCTATTCAATAACATTAAGGTAAACCCAAGTCACTTCATGCTAAGTTTAGCTTCTTCATGATAGAAGATTCACTCGAATTGTCACCAGGCATTCTTGACATGGCTTGACCACCTCTACAGCAGTTGCAAAATTGGCTAGTTGCTAGTTGGTTTTCCTTCTAAAAAGGTCAAACTACATTAAGACTTTGCAACAGTTATATGACTGAAAATCTAGCTTCCTACTTTTTATAACTAGGCAGAGGTTCCCTTTTCAGAATATCAATTACAATCTTAAAGTCACCCTATACTTCAATGTCTCATTGGTACAAGTTTTTACAAAAATGCCCTGATGGGGCCATCAAAATCAACCTAATTATTCATTGTCAAGCCAGGACACTAACAGTATTACCTACTCAGCCCAAGTTAATCAGAGTGTTTTTCCTTCAAAACCCCCATCAAAGTCCAACTTCCAACAAAACATTAGGGCCTACTGTGCAAGCACGTTCTTTTCTCTCATCCAAGACTTCAGCATCTAAAATTTCAACAGTAATTCCACAGACAACTGCACTTCACATTATGGTAATTTCTTTATTGAAACTTAGACATCAACGCAGAAGACAATAATCACTTGAAGGTTTATCTTATTAGAAAAATAGTCATTCTAGCTTCAGACTGAATTGTCAAAAATTTCATGCACTTGGAGTCAGTGCCAATAGAGAAATTTGCATAATATCTTAAATGACTTTCCATCCTTCCATATTAATGCATGCATCTGTATTTTAAAAACTGATGCATGCAGAACATTTAAATACAAGAGTTGTCAATATACTGGCAGACCATTTTAAAGTATCTAAAAGGGGACAAACCATGTAAACTGGTAATTTAGAATTATGGGCACTCAATTTTAGTGCATGGAAGGCTTGTCTTTTCCAAATAAAAGTCAGGCCAAGAGCATGTAGAAAACCTTTTTGGAAAACGTGGCCTCAATGAATTTAAGATGCAGGATGGTGTCCTTCAGATGTTTTCTATATGCAAGAAGGAATTATCTCATTTAGATCCAGGGTTCACATGTTGCAGTTGTACATATAACAGAAAAATGAAAACCATTCATGCTGTAGCACTTTTGAAAATGCCAATTATACAATAGTATGATATTGTTCAAAGTTATTTGAATCCTTAGCCCAACATGGTAAGCCCGAGTGTAAGCCATCATGCTCTCATAAAAAGGATGAAAATAGAGAGATATTAACACAATAGTGTCTGTGGACAAAACAATGCTTACAACAGCTTGCAAATTTCCTTGTACAAAACCCAAGATTTTGTTTCTCAAGTTGCAATGCCAAAGGATACAAACCATGTTAGGTAGAAGGGCACATTATGGCCCCTAGCTTGAAGTTACTCATCATCATCATCGTCAACTTCAACTCCTACCCAATGTGTAAATGCAAATAAAAACTCTTTGAATGAGATCATTCCATTCTTATCGAAGTCCATTTCCTCTGCAAGAAGAAAACACCATATCAGTGTTGAAAATGGTACAGCTGCCAGCTAGACATCCAACCAGCTGGAATTATGATTTTAATTTGTTTGTAAATAAGGTGTCTTTTGATACATGGGGTGCTGAACATTTCATCTATCCCACAGTTATATATAAATATGTTTGTGGTGGGGAATAAAATGCACATCAGCATAGTTTATTGAGTACTTTTTTTTGTCTCCCTCTCATTGTTTGTTGCAGCTGCATTCTTTCTGTTATTTATCATGGTATCAGAGCCAGTCCGGGGAGAAAGAAACCATTTCATGTTATCAAAGCCAGTCCAGGAAGGGGGGAAACCATTTGTGAGAGGGGCTGAGACAGCTGGGAAATGCTATGAATGTGTGGACTTGTATAAGAAGAGACGGATATGGTTTGCATAACTGAGAATTTTGAAATTTGCTGGAGGAAGATCAGACAGTGATTGAGATAAGGCTGATGCGCAGTTAAAATGGATAGTGTGGCAAGCTGTTTGCAAAGAAAGTGTATGCAGCTGTGTTGAAGAGATGAGTTTAAGTGATATGCCTTACCATTCGAAGTGACTTGCATAGGTTTGATTTTATACTGGATGAAGAGATAAGGAAAAAAAGGTGATAAGTATGGGTGATGCACTTTTGAAAAGGTGACTACAGTCTGCCTCCAAGTATCGAGAAGCACACTGAGTGCCTAACAGTTTAGCATAGGTGCATTTTGTTGTCATGGAGAAACTGTGAATCTTTGCCTCAACCTGTGGAAGATATGGCAAGCCTATCATGAACAAGTGAGGCCTTTGGTGCATGCAATGTAGGTAGAGTTCGAGATTTTGGTGGTCTTCAAAACTCCATCAATGGTAAGATGTATTGGTAGTTTCTTTTTGTTATTGCGGGCAATTGTGAGGGCTTTGGCCAGAGGAGGTGCATGAAAGGTTGGTAGAGTTAGTTGGAGATTTTGGTAGTCTTCGAAACTCCATCAATGGTAAGATGTATTGGTAGTGTATTTTTGTTATGATAGAGATTGCTCTGAGGGAGCTCTCACTGGGTGGATGATTAGCTGTAGAGGGATTGTTGAAAATGGTACTGCAGGTCATCCAACCCATTAGCAATTTGATTTTATTTCATTTGTAGATAAGGTAGTCAAAGGATCTTAACTATAATGGTTTGGTGAAAGATTCATTTCCTCAGCTGTGTGGGTTCAAGTCTCCGGAGACATGTTGTAACTGGACTGTTTGTGGCATTTATGAAATAGTTCTATCTGGTGTAATAGTGGCAGCCAATCTTTCAAAGTTACCAATTCTCCAGAAATTCTTGTTCCAGTTTAAAAACAAAAAATAAGGTAGCTTTCAATATCCCTTGGTAAACTGAACATTCAGCTATCCCATATTTGTATATAAGTATGTTTATTGTGTGAAATCAAATGCAGAGATACATATCTTATTGACTACAGTTTCTCTGTCGCTCTTTCTCTCTTTGTTCTTTGTAGCTGCAATTTGTCTTTTTCTTTAACAATCAGGATTCTATTATAAAACCAGAGAATTCAAAATTTCACGGTTTACAATGAATAACAGCATTCATTTATAGCCCACTGGGTTAGCTCAAGTGGTTGAGTGCTATGAATTACAAGCAAGAGGTCATGTGGTCTAGTCCCTGGGCAGGCTGTCCCTGTGGATAATATTGGGCTTCACTCAATGTCCCCACTGGGTTAGGTTGCCAAAACTGCAACCAGCCACTTTACCCCAGGTACCATACTCAAAATGAGCGGAAGTGCCTGGAGGGTTTCCCTGGAATGTGTACTCCACTGTTAAAAACCCAAAAGAAGGCATTCATTTATGTTTTTACAAAAGATCAATCTAAAATATTGATGATCGATTTCTAAAAATACATAAAACATGAAAAGGACAAGGCATGTGAATATTACGAACCAAATCTTTTGATGCCAATCTGATCTGCAGCTCTTCCTCCTGGGGAAGCTTCATTTAGAGCTTGGACTATCTCTTTCTTACTAACATAACCATCACCATCTTTGTCAAAGAATCTGAATGCATCAATAATAGTATCAAAAGTTGCTTCAAGATGTGGCAACCCAATTCGTGATTTCTGATGGGTTTATGTCAAAGAAATCTGTAAAATGCAAAACTGCAAGTCTGAAAATCGATTACATCAGAATATGAGATTAATCCAAAAAGATGTTTTTCTCACAAGTTTTCAGAACAAAAGCGAAGTACTAGCAAACTGCAAAGGTACTTTGTATTCAATTTAATGATAAAACTTAGAACCTACTCTATGCTGCAAAAGTTTCACTTCCATCAGACCATTTTAAGGATACAGAATTAGGATCGGTAGGCTCCCACAGAATATATACAAGACTTAGACAGACAATAAACTCCTTGAACTCAATCCCTTTACTTTCATCCATATCACATATCTGGTGCAGTTCTGTTATTTCGTCATCTGTAAAAGAAACTTGCAGTTCACGGAAGCACTCCTTCAATTCTTCCAAATCTATTGTTCCACTTGAATCTTTGTCTGCAGAAAAAAATCACTCATTATTGCATGTCAAGATTTACTTTGCGTAAATTTAACAACAAATAGTTATGCAAACAATACATTCAGTTTTCCAATATAGTGATATTACAACAAATGTTTCCAAGAGAATATACTCAAAAAATCCCATGTCAGACTCATCTAAAAGAAACAACAGACAGCAAGATTAAAATATGAGATGAAACAGACACCGTTTGCAATACTTGTACTCTTCTCATCACGAACTGCTTGAACTAAGAAACATGAAGACATTGGCACCTAAGCAAGTTGACAAATCCTTGAGAAATTTTCTGGGGTCTCAAGGATGTAGATGCACACAGCCTACAGATCATGCCATAGTAAAGGTACAACTCATTTATGGTTTGCTATAGAAATCTTTCTCATACTTGAATTCATAGGTCCCACATGATTACTTAGAGGTTTAGAAGTTTAGAACCCACATGAGAATTTTTTAATACCATTTTCTTCCCATCCAATTATATATTTTGCCCAGAAAGGGAAGCAACCCCATCTTGTCAATAAAGAAAACCACTGTCACAAATCCACCAAGCCCTAGCTGTAACAAAATGTCAAGGCAGTGGATTTCTAACACACTCGGACCATATTAGAACAGTAATCCCAAACCCAGCAATGGTTTCATCTATGAAGTTTAAGCATTCCACGATATAAGTAATATAACTGAAAATCCAAATCACCCCGGACATAGTTCATATATGAATCCACCCATGCCACATGACCACATCTCAACAGTATGTATACTGAGTCCTGACATCCAATTACCGTTAAAAACATTCCCAAATGAGATATGGCGTCCTAAATTTTCTCAGAGGAATTACAATGTAATGGATAAAGGGAGAATCAGATATGCTATTGGTCGAATAGATCATTATCCTGTCTTCCCTAAGAGAACTAACTGTATTTATATTGATAGTAATAATGTCTTCAGCGTTCACACCCTCCCAACATGGCACAAAAAACAGAAAGATAACATGTACATTTCTAATCAATCCCAAGTTACCACCAAAAATATCAATGCCAAAAACACTATAAAATATAATCTCCATCCTTTGGAAATGAACCCAAAGGGTAAGTTCCCCAAATACGGACTCCTCAAAAGATATAGCAAATAGGCTATCTTCTCTACACCAAGCACTAACAAGTAATGTCTAAATGAAGTTCCTTAAGAGGTAACCCAACATATCTCCATAAACCTATTTGGAGAAGTATTGAGACTAGGTAGTCAACAAAGGCATGCCATCCACAATGGACTAGATTGGTAGAAAGTGGGTGATATGATATTTATCCATGACACAGAAAATAGAATAGTTGACTACCTCCTTAAACCTAATTTATTTTTTCAGGATAAAACTTTGCTTCATTGATATTCACATAGAATCAAATACGGCATATACATAAGCTTAAAACTTGCATGTAACTGTCCACACAATGACAGAATAAACAGTAATTAAACCTAATTTAGCCTATTGGAAACTAATTCAGCAAGTGAGGATATTACATATTCATTCAACAGAACAAAGCATCAAGGATTACAGGAATTACAATCTGAATTCATCAACTAAGAACTTCATCCTTGAACAGGAACTAGATTCCTAGAACCTCTCAATTCTACCATCACTAGCAAGCTTCAAGATTGTATAAGGCTATAAGCAAATATCCAAAAGAAAATCAAGAAAGCAAAATATATAGACAGTGCCCTCCATGCTACATCAAATGAAATTTTCCAACATGATTAAAAAGCAATAAGGGTCAGGACAAGTCACAAGAAGCTCCAATACAAGCTGTTATGGAAATATACAAATAACTCAATCAAAGATGAAAAAATGGGTATATTTACAACCGAAATATTGGAAAAAGAGTTCAGCATCTTGCCAATGTGAAAGCAAGGAATATAAAGGAATTTCAAATAAGACTGGCTACAATTAGAAATGGACATAGTGAAAACAAACATTAGGAATGTACTTAATTTCATTCTTACATTGGATTCCCTACAGAATGGACAAAAGGCCCAATAATACAATATAAAGCTTGAGATAAGTAAAATCCTTCCAGCTCCAACATGGTAATTCCAACTTCAGTTCTCACGACATGAGATGGCATGATACTTTACAACAAATAAGGACATGACCTGAGAATCCAATGGCATCAGACTTCAGCTCAGGTCAAGTTTGATTTATTTAAGAGCAGAAAACAGTAGATAACTTGATTGCCTTGAGAGTCACTCAGAAGAATGTACCGAAAATAAAGATGTATGCTGGTGTTTAAATGGATTATCACAGAGCATGAGATGAATTCCCAAGAAAACAGTTCTCCAAAAGAATGTAAGAGTTGAAAATATCACAACATATCAAAAAACTATACAACCAAATATAACATTGTGGTAACAGCAATGAAATCAAAATTAGCCCAAGGGGTTAGCTCAACCAGTTGTCACCAATGTTGTTGGGCATTTGGCTAGTTCTGTGTCACTAGGTACCTGGTTCGAATCCCCTTGGGTAACACTCACTAGTGTATGCCAACAGGTTTCCAAGGGACGCCATCCACAAATTTGATGAAGTGCCCCTTGGGTTTCCCCGGGAGGTTTTTATTGGTAAAAAACAATGAATGAAATCAAAGGATGTACACATGCGATCAGGTTCTCGGGATTAATATCAAAGTAAATTTTAAAACAAGAACATCCCCTATGCCTGGACCTCTTTAGGATCAACATAGGTAAACCGTAAACTAGAATAGTGCTTAGAATTAGTAGGAAACTCAAGGACAGGTATAGCAAACCTCACGATAATACTCATAAATGCAAAAGACATGGTTCTCCTATTTAGTCGGAAACACAAAAACAGGAAATACAAACTTTAAATTAGCCCATTTCAGAATGATGGTAAATAGTAAATACAGAAAAGATTAATATTATGACCATTGAAACAAACCAAATAAAATATCCAAATATACCATATGGACATACTAGAAAGCATCTGTATATGTACCTACCTAGGAATCAACTTCTCTACAGAACTTAACTAGAACCCAACAAAGGCAAAATAGAACAATGGAGGATGGAACCTACTTTGGGTTAGAAAACAATTCAGTTCAATAGAATTCCAGATATGATCTAAAAAGATAAAACTCTTAATTTATTACCATTATTGTTTATCATTGATCAAAGCTGACATGTGACTTATAAAGAGTAAAGCAATCTATCAATTTCTATTATCTGAAATATTACAAAATGAGGCAAAGAAAGATACATCGTTTCTATACCAGAAGTCTTTGCAGCCTAAAGCCTAAAGCAGAATATATCGAAACATGGATGGATTAAAAATCAAAAGGTGGTTAACCAAAGGGACGATCACCAACATCCCAAAAGGTTTAGTAAAACTAAAAAGTTAGAAGAAAACCATTGAACTCTTTCCGGAATACAAAAACCACCATTCATAAATGAAAAATAGATATTAAAAAGATTATCCCTGTTAGGCTGTTACCTCTCATTTTCAATGAGGCCTATAATAGTGACTTTTGTCATTACCCTTTTGATTTTCATCACAAAGAACTTTTGATGGCTAGGATTTCACTCGGTTACTAACTTACTTGTATTGTTGGAGACAAGGATGATGATGTGCTAAAGGTTTTGATGGTACATTGTTTGGTATTACACTTCACCATGTGATGTTCTAGTCTCCTTTATTTGCTAGATGATTGGACATGAGGATGTATGCCTCTCTTGGTGGAATGCCCTAGTACTTTGGGGCTAAGTGGACATTATATATGCATACCCATTTGATTTCCTTCACCATGGCATAGAGCAATTGGCATGCACTCACCTTTCCACACGTGTTTTGTTACTTGGATGGATGGATGTGGGCATGGCTAGGGTTCCTCCTCTCCAATGCCCTAGCTACTATGCATGAGATTCACATGTGGAGGGATTACTTATAGCATGGAGCATGTTTCTAACTAGAGTGCTTCCCTTGTAGGGCTCCCGTTTAGAGGCACGTGCACAATTATTTCTGCTTCATACATATTTTGTTGAGTCATCCATCTCCATGATGAATCAGTTGACTTGGCACATGGTTCATGGCATATTTGACTTACTCATCCTACCACCTTACATCTCCTCATGCCTTATTTGTCCATATGCGCCATCTTAAGAATTATTTTGTACACATGTTTAGGCGTTTTGTTGGATTAAATGGGGCCATCCCTTCATTTCATGGATGGTTGCATATTCTTGGCATTCCACATGTTAAGGTCTTGTTCCATATATTCATTTTCTTGATTTGAGAAGGATATCCACCCTTATGCACCTTTTTATGCCATTATGGAGGGGAATACTTCTTGGTGACCTCACACATCATCTTTGAAGGTATTGACTTGTTTCATGCTTGATGATGGAGGACTTCAACTTTGGAGGTTACTTTACATGGTTTCTCATGCTTATTGCAAGGACATCTCACTTGGGAGGAGGTTACATGGTCCAGACTCCAAACTCCAAACCCTCATTTTAGGAAAACACCCACCCCTTTGGAGCCTTCTTACGCACATATCCATGTTATCGTAAGGATGTCCACCTTGGAGGAGTTTTATTTGTACATTTACTCACATTTGGAGGAGTACATCCCAATCAAAGGGTCACACGTACCACTTTATGAGGCTTCTACTAGGTCTTTACATACTTTGGGGAGGTCATTCCACCTTGGATAGATACACATCCACCTTGGAGAAGATTTAGAAGGTTCTAACTCCTAGATATAGGGTATCAAGCATATTCTGAGGGCAGCCTAGCTTCAAGAGCAATTATATTTTGACAAAGCACCTAGATTTACACTAGATCAATGCCATTAGATGCATAGTGATCGTCTAATTTCCAAAATGCGATCATAATAGAAACCCTGACAAAAGACATAGTTATGGTGTTCTCAAAATTTGCCATGGGAAAGTTCTCACACATTTTCACCACTCATTTTAGGAGCACCCCACCTTTATTGCCTAAGCACTTTAGGCATTTTGGGAGATCAATATTGATGTATGCTTACGGTGAGAAGAGTCCTCGCTCTTGAGTCCACATGGCACACATAATTAGAGACTATTGATGGGATTTTTCACTATGGAGAACTTTTTGAAGGTTGTTGCATAACCAACTCCTTTATTTTATTATTGTTGATTTGTCTCATGGAGTTGGTTATGTGTGAGCACTATTATTGAAGAGGTTATTCTATTGTATTTCTTGTAAACATTAGTGGATCTAAGAAAAAAATTATTATTTTATTGTTGAGAAGAGTTGGGTTGAAACCTATATAAGAGTTTACTCTCTCATTTTTGTATGGTTGGAATTTTGGATCATATGCAATGTACAAGGGCTCTCTTTGTTGAATAGATAAATATCTTGGCGCTTAAAGTTTTAAATGGTGTGATTTCTTCTACATAGGCAAGACCAACAACTTGATCCGATTAAAGGTAAAATATACCACTTAGAAGGACTTTTGCACATGGTAACACCACTTTTCTCCTTTGTTATCTTAGTCTTTGATGTGTAATAGTCTGTTTTATATATCCTCTAGAGATTATAGCAAGATCATTAACATCAATTTCTAGGGTAAAGCTAAGTTGCCTAGTTGAAGGTGGATCCTTCGAACCTCTTCCTTGTAGAATGTCTGCATTAAATTCTAACAAGCTTAAAGTCATGCTTACTAAGTCTTTTAACCTTATTTCCATTTTGAACACATAAGAGAATAAACCCTCTTAGATATCCCCTTGACTCCATCACCGTTATCAAATTAACACTAACATCTACTTCCTTCCATTACCCATTTAAACCCTTTTAAACCCCAAAAAATATTGTTTTACTAAAACTACTCTCATAACACCTTGTATCTCATTGTTCAACTTTAATAATCCCACCTAGGGATACCCCCTTTGAACCGAAGGAGAGCTGACCTAAAGTGAAGAGGATAGGTTACTTAGGTGATACTGGTGATTGTCCTAGTAGTTCTCTTTCAGTTGTACCTTGTGGATTAGGTATTTTATCATCAAGTACAAGTTGGAAGGTAACATTTTGGCATCATTACCTATGATAAAGTCCATTCTCCTAGAAAATATGAAGACTATGCTTCATTACATTTTGTAAGCGTTGAATTAAAGATTTTGTTCTCACATAGCGACTTCATAAAGGGACAAAGCCCTTGTTCCTTACAAACTTTGAAAGCATTGTTGGGTATAGAGATGATCATATCCATCAATTTGAAAGCTTTTGAAGGCTTATCTTGGCAACTCCACACTTTGTTATTGGTATTTAGTATGACTGACATGCAATTCTCAAATTTCAAAAAGCCAACAACTTGTATAATTTAAACAAAAGGATACGACTCCAACCAAAGAAATACTTTGGGAATATTTATTCACTCCTTTGTATTTTTGTTGTGTTTTGATATATCAATATAGGCTTCATTTGGATACATAGACTACCCATGCCCTAAAATTTGATGGAAATCGTTGGTTGGCTTCAAGGCAAACCTTGCATCTTTTATGAATTATGTGGTAAAGACTAACATTGTCACGAAGATGCCTTGGTGAAGATGTTTACATATTGAATGCAAGGAAAGAAAAGCATGGGATTGGAATTGAAATTTCAGCCATAAGGAGATTAAATTATTTCCATATTTGATCAAAGAATTCCAAAAACATCGGATTTATGTTAAAGACGCATGTATTCATGTTGATATTCAAGATTGAATATAAAAAAAGGTTGACGGTTTAATGATGGAATTTGATGATAAATTATAACCCCTCACTTGCGCAAGAAAAATAAAAAAAGATGCACATTTTTTCTTGTGATATTATATCAAAGTAAAATATGACGAGCCTCATCCATGAAAGCTTGAAAATGAGTTACATTTGGATGACCATCCTCTTCTCCTTCCCCAGAGTTATTTTTGCATATTATTTCAGATTCAGAAGACAAGGATGATGAAGGCTTGGAATATCTGATGGCACCATCACTTGAAGAACACAAAGATGAGGACTCTCCGAATACCTCCATTAAAGACCAAACACAAGAAGAAGCATTGGTGACGAAACTTCTCAAGCACATAAAAAAGCACATTATGTTTCCATTGAAGATCAAGGAAAAGACTTTCATGGTGAGAACACTTATGCATTTATCTCTCCTCATGAAGTTGAGAGTTTGCTAAGCTTTACAACTTCATGATCTTTCTTGTTATGATCTTGAGAGAGATAATCTTGAATACAAGCCCTTGAATGATAATGAATTGACAATGAAAACAAGCACATCCTAGTGTACAAAGTTATGGACATCACTTTTCAGATTTTTCATCATGATAGGAGTAAGAATTATTGGAAACAATATGTAGAACCGATTTATAATGCATAAAGTAATGTGTCCATGCAAGAAATTGTAGATTTTTAGGACTATTGGCAGCCTAACATAGAAGAGATAAATTCAGATATTTTGCATGATATTTTTTTATTTGTTAATTTTCTAACCCCAGCAACTTGGCTAATTATTTCCTAGCAAATTCCTTGCTGTAAAATATATTATTATGAAAACACTACTGGGATTTTAACAAGTAAACAAAAGAAACAAATTAATACACCAACCTCATCCACATGTACACATAAATCTTTTCACTTCAAAATCTATTGTTTCATTAATAATAATCTACAACATACAAGTGCTCCCTTCTTGGGATAATGACCCTCTGAGGAAAAATACAAATACAACAAAAAACCTGGAAATGATCTAACTGATCAAGCCCTTTGTATATCTGTCATTTAATCTTGCTTGGCTAATCTGGATCCTTCCCTTGCTGCCTCTTGCACTCTCCCTTGAACACTGCACACTTGGATGAAAGTCCTTCTTCACCCAATCACTAAGATTTCACAATTTCACTGTCTTGTGCTCACTAGATGTTGTCGAGAAATCTAAGGGCTTGATCAGTTAATGATTTCTCTATCTTGATAACTGCTTGTGAACTAAATTTTCCTTTAGATTTATTCAAACAAGATCTTTTATATGTTAGATATTGTTAGCTTCATCAACCAGCTATCATGCAAGATAAATAAAAGAACAGTAACACAAGATATAGGCAGCAGCCAGGGAAAAAACCTCTCCAAATCTGAGAGGAAAAACCCATGGTAATTCTTCTTATGATATCTTCACTTGACAAAATTTCCAAGACCAATACAAGACTCTTCTTACCAATGTGACTCCAAGATCAAGGCTAGATCATACTGCTACTGCAAGTCTGTTGTTACATGGATCAGATCTGTTGCCATGAATGGATGAACTGGCTTCCTCCTTCCTTCTTCGTTGTCCTCCAAGTTTCCCTTGCTCAAGATGGTCCACTAGCCTAGTGGATCTCCTCAACACTGTCTTGAGACAATGAAATCTGCTTCTTGGAATGGACTGCTCAGAAATCTTAGTTGCAGACCTGAAGATGACACTTTTCTTCCATGTGTGAATGACCCTTTTGCTCTTCAAGGTCTTCCTCTTCCTCGTTGTGCTTGGAACTAACTTCTAGCCCAATGACCGAGCTCTTTAGCCCTAGAACTAGCCTTTATCATCAAGAGACCTTAGGACTGTAATTCAGCCCTAATCCAGATCTGCACCTTCGTACGTGAGAGGGGTTTTAGGGCTCTTCTAGCCCTCCTAAACACTCGTTTCAATTGTCAACCTTCTTCGTATGGATCTACCTTTCAAATGGACTCAAGACCGAGCATTTTCTTTGATATTAGGGACAGACAAAGTGATGCCCTAACCTTGCACGTGAGACAGTCCTTCCTGCGGTTATGGACAGACTTTTGTGGCTATGGACATACTTCTTTGTGGCTGCCTTTGTCTCCTTTTCTTCGCACCCAAGCAAAGTCTCCTTCGCATCAATTGTAGACCGAATGATCTTGTGATAATTGTGTGTTCGAATGAATGAGGAGAGGCCTGTATTTATAGTGTATTAGGGCTCTCTATCAAGCCGACATAACCTGTCTCTTAACCGACTTGATCATTTATTTATAAATATATATTTATTGCGAAAAATACATTGCTTCCCTTTTGAGCTCATTTGGGGGGGTCATTTGCTAACCTTTTGTTCTTGCCTTTGAGGGAATATTGTCACATGATTCTGCCCTTGATCTTGGAGTCATACATTGTACATTTTCAAGTGTAAACATTTATATCAATGACACAAACCTATAACCTAGCTATTGTAGTGGCTACAACTACTCTCCAAAATTTTGCCTTAGCCTGTTTTGGAGCCTCCCTACCAATCTTACACAACACTTTGTCTTGCTTCGTCAAGTACTCAAGTTTCAGTGTTTTCCTTGCACAAAAGCAGGTTGTCGATTACGATCGATCCATTCCCCTTACAGGCTGCTTACCCAGACTTGGTTCAGCTCCAGGCTGAGCAGCTTCCCAATGAAATTTGCGCATTTCTAGAGGGCAACCAACGTTCCCTCTAGGAATTGCGCAATTCCCTCTGACACCCTACTGGGCTCCAGAATTGCGCAATCCTACCAGCCAACCCTCCCAGCAGGATTTGCGCAATTTTTCCCATCAACAAGTTGTTCAACCCAGGATTTGCACAAATCTAGGCAGCAGTCCGCTGCTCTACCCAGAAATTGCACAATCCCCTTAGGCAGTCAACCCAGCTTATAGCCAGGAATGCACATTTTTCTCCAGCAGTCGAGGAGTCTCTTGCATGCGCAGCTGAGTTGACCGGTTCCCTCCGAGACCAAGCAAAACTAACTTGCATGCATGGGTTGCTTCTCCCAAGACAGCATGCAAAGGCATCCCTTGTTTCAGGAATCTATGTTTAGCAGTTGGAGGTTACATGCAAGAATGATTTCAGAAACCTCCCACCAAGTGTCGCTTCCCCTAGATTTGTGGCATGCGTGTCACAACCTCGATGTTATCAAAACTCATCAATCGGACGCTGCAGAGCTCATTCCTCACATCAACCTTGTAGCTCTGACATCCCACATCACATTTAGGAGCAGTCGACACATCCAGCTCAGTTGTTTTGGGGTGAGCTTGCTTCCCATGCCTTGTGCTGCATTTTCTATCGCTTTTGGTGTTTTCGCTTGTGGGAGTATTGTTTGCTTGGTTTCTTTGAGCACCTGTTGTCATTTACATATATTCTAGCTTGTCCTAGCTCTGTTTCAATTTTCGTTGCTATCTCACTGTTCTCGCATGCATGAAACTGTTTTGCACAAATGTTCACCCGACCAGCGAACAGCCTCACCCACATGCATGTTGATCTCTTTGCTCAATCTTCCATTCATGTTTTGCATGCAATGTTTATCACTTCTGCTACCACTTAGTGTCGCCATGCATTTCATCAACTTGCTTTCAGTTGCCCGTCAGTGAGTCGGGCCAACCTTGGCCTGGTCTCTGCCCTTCGCCAAGGCTGCATTGCGCAATCTAGAGAAGGAAGGCTCACCTTCCTCTCCAGATTTTTGCATTCTGGCCCAACACTGGCCTTCTGGACTGAATAACACATTCCTAGAGGTCAGTGACTGCTTGGCCCAAAAATTTGCGCAAATTTGTCCCTGGGCCAGCAGTCTTTCCCAACTGGAATCGCGCATTGGGCAGTCCCAGCAGCCAACTGCCCAACTAGATTGCGCATTTCACAGTTCCAGCAGTCAATCAATCTCCTAGCAGCCCGAATTGTGCCTTGTTCAGTGTTGGCAGTCAATCTCCCGACCTCCCAGCCAAAATTGTGCAACCTTCATGATCATTTACCCAGGTATGTTGTAAGTCAGTTCTCATGTTCATTTTGGTTTTTTAATAACAGATTGCTTGCTATGAGTGTTGCCATGTCTCCAGGTATCACGTGTTCATCTGCCTCTCAGCAGTACAAGTACAATGGTTTCCAGGAGAGCAGGGACGAAGACACCGTTCAGAGCACGTTTCTGGATGCAGTCGATCAAGTGTCCATGGGCTTACCTACACACGAAGACATCAAGTTGTTCATGGACAAGGACATCAAGCAGCAACATCATGAACAACAGTTGAAAGCAGCATACCGAATGCAGTGAATGCAGCGAATGCAAGAGGAAGGTTGTTGACAACATAAAGGCGGAGCAAAGTTGCAAGATCAAGCAGATTCACTGATAATGAAAGCAACTTTGGAGACTCAGGCTATGAAGTGACGGCGCAATAGGAAGATCGCGTGAAGGCAGAAGATGGAACAAAGAAGGAGTTGCATGTGTTGAAGCAGCAACTCAAGAAGAACATGAAGTTGCGCAAACAGCCCAATGAGTTGCAACAGGAACAAGAACAGCAGTGGACGCAACATGCACTCCTAGATGAAACTGCGCCAGTACAAGTTAAGGATCTATCCCAACCACTGACACAGAGCAAACATGGTGAACAATGTTGTTGATCACATGCCAAGCATCCAGCAGCATGCATGTCATTGAGTGCACGCATCCAATCCAACCCACTCAACACACTCACCAAGGCGAAGACAAGAAGCAAGTCCAACTAGGGCTAAACATGTACTTCGGCAAGTTGATGCCTATGACCACCAACACACACTTGAAGATCAGCACAGACACTATGCATCAGTGTGTTGTCGGTTCAACCATACTGAAGAATGGATGAAGGGGCCAAACCAATGCACCGGTTGCAACGGAGGCAAGAGTTCGCTTCAGCAAGATGTCCCCATGAGGTGCATGCACATCATCACGGACGACCAAGCATGGCATCAGCTCACAACCTTCACATCACAAGCATGTCAAAGAGTTGGTCTCATCATAGCAGACCGAGTGTCAGTGATGTCTTGCAAGGCTTGCTCAAGCCATGTTGTCTCACATGAGTACATGTGCATTGTAATGTTGAGTCATGTCAAGTGTAAGTCAACTGTCAATAGTTGGATGTAACAGTCATAGAGTAGGTGAAGAGTCATGGGGATAGTTGAACTGTCACAAAGGGGAATGTCAAGGGTCACCCCACCCTTTGCTGTAAATAGTCCCTCATAACTCATTGTATGGGCTTTTGGTCAGCCAAGCTTCTACTAAGATTATCTTGAAGAAGACTTGGATAGTATTGTAACGCGCCATGGCTTCTCCACTGCACGAAGCTAGTACATCTCTTTGGAGGAGCAGGCGGATGTGGTTGTAACGTTCCACTGATGGTGCTAGCAAGTTTACATGGTGTATTGTATGATTGTGACTTACACTTCTTTATATAATAAAAGCCAACACATTTTCATGCATATGTTGTTATTGTAGTTGGACTGCTCCAATTGCCTTAATGATATATGTTGTTTAACTTACGTATTTGTATATGAACTGATTTGTATGCAATTATATGAATCTTGTTGTTAATGTGTTGCATATGTTGTTAATGTTGTCACTGTCCGTGTCCACTGCTATGCCGGACATCAGACAGACCTTTCTCTGAACCTTGTTATATCAACCGTCACACTCGTCTCGCACTGATCCGTGAGTGTTGTTCATGTTATCTTACCTTGCATATTGTGACTGCCGCATCCGCGTCAACTGCTCTACTGAAAGTTGTGCATGTCCTTTGTGTTGTGTGTTCCTAGCCGAGTTGGGACTGATCCCTTTCAACCTGGAACTCACCTTCACCTTCCTCTCCCTTTGAAGTGTTGGAACCTCTCATACTCATTCCTTGACTCATTGCATCAATCACACCCTTGCTACTGACAGAGTTATCTTACTTGCCTCTGTGCCACATCGCGATTTCAGAACTGGAAGATCCGAAATTACAGAGTTACAGTCGTTTCAAGATCGAGCTCCTAAAATCAAGAAAAGGCGATATGAGGAAGTTTGATGGCAAAGATCCGATAAATTGGATACTACAGATGGAGCAATATTTTGATCTACATGAGGTGCAACTGTTACAAAAGGTACGCATTGCATCTTCATATTTAGAACTAGATCAATTTTTATGGTATAAGGGCTTTGTTCTCGTAAACCACTTGTTACATGATCAATTTTCAGGGAGGAAATGATAGCACATTATGAGGATACAAAGAGAAACACCTTCTTTAGCCAATTGATAAATCTCAAACGAAAGTGTTCAATGACAGAGCACATTGAGGAATTTCAAAAATTGAATATAAGGGAAAATGATATTCCAGAGAAGCAAAGGATTGATGTCTCCATAGGGACTTTAAAGGATAACATTCAACATGAGATATGTCTTTGGAAACCTAATCCATTGGAGAGGGCATTCAAGTTGGCAAGAAAAGTGGAAAGAAAAATTATGGAAACAAGGATCTACCCCTCACAACTATAAAGATGGAAGTGTTGTGTCTCCTAGCCTTCCACAACCTACAAGGTTGACACCACAACAATTGGAAGAAAAAAGAGAAAAAGGGCTTTGTTACAATTGTGATAACAAATACACTAAAGGTCATAAGTGTGCTGAGAAGAAATTATTTTACATAAATTATGAAGAGGAGAAAAAAAAGCATCAAGAAACATCAAAAGAAGAGGAAATACACCAGGAACCAACCCCAAAGAAAGAAGAAATGAATTCGACCATACCTTGTATTGCAATGGCAGGAATTACCACTCCTCAAACTCTCAAGATAGAAGGACATGTCAAGAAGAAGAAGGTTCAAGAAGTGAAATATTAGGAAGAAAAGTATCAAGAAACAACAAAATAAAAGGATACTCACCAAGAACCAACCCCAGAGAAAGAAGAAATGAATCCGACCATATCTTGTAATGCATTGGTCGGAATTACCACTCCTCAAACTATAAAGATAGAAGGACATATCAAGAAGAAAAAGGTATTAGTGTTGATTGATTCAGGTAGTGCCCATAATTTTATTCATTGTAAGATAGCCAAGGAACTGAATTGCTTCCTATATCCAGCAACAGAGTGTCAAGTGATGGTTACAAGTGGAGGAACCATAAATTGCTCTAGAACGTGCCATAATATCAAGCTATCCATGGGAGAATATGCATTGAATAGCCCAATGCTTTCCATTCCAATGGGTGGTGTTGATGTTTTACTAGGAGTCCAATGGCTACAATCTTTGGGTATGATAGCTTTTAATTTTCAAGATTTTTTCTTGAAATTTTTTTGGGAAAGAAAAGAAGTTGAATTGAGGGGTATCGAAGGGAAACCTGGAAAGATAATCAACTCTAACAGCATGAAAAAACTTCTAAATAAAGAACAACGGGGGCGTAATTGCACAATTATGTTCACTAGAGGATCCCACATCAAAATCATGTATTTCTCCATATCTCCAAAACGTTTTGAACAATGATTCGAAGGTATTTGAGACTCTCGAAGGCCTCCCGCCTATTCGTGATCATGATCATGCTATTCATTTGATGCCAGGAAGTGTTCCTCCAAACATCGGGCCTTGTAGATCTCCATATGCCCAAAGGAGTGGGAATTCATTCAAAAGTTGCAAAAGATCTCAGTTCAAACAGTATTGCGAGAACTTGACAAGGAAGGAAAAATCATATTGGAACCTGAAGCAGTCACAGAACTGAGAAATCGACAACTATGAAATAGATCAATTTCAGAGTATCTCATCAAGTGGAAGAACTTACCCGCTGAAGATTCCACATAGGAGGACAAGAATTTATACAGAAGCATCAAGAACTACTCAAGCGTTGAGGACAACACTTTTTGAAGGAGAGGGGCATGTTAGGTCCCTATACTACTAGTGTAACCTCTTATTGTTATTAGTACAACCCCCTTATTATATTGTTGTGCCCATGTAGTCCCCATATTGTTATTATTGTGCCCATAGAAGCCCATTATTGTTATTATTGTGCCCTTACATTATTACTGTTACGTTGATTCTGATTATATTATGACCCCTTAGACTCCTATATATAGAAAGGAGGTCTAGTCATTTCTATCATCCAAGAATTGTTCATTTGTGTAATGTAAAGGAGGTTGCCCCCTCGAAGAGGCTTATTTCTAAGGCGTTGATCTATCTTTTCTATCTTTTTGTGAGTTGGTTTCATAGCAATAGATATCAACATCCTGCATACTTGTCGACGCACCTCCGTAGGATCTGTAGTCAAGGGTCTTCAACCATTAGACATCTATCCAAGTCTCCATATCTTTCTAGGAGAATTCCTCGTCCAATCTTCTCTGGATGTTGACTACTTCCATCATGGTTGCATATCTCACGATCTCTATCATCCTTACACCTTTCATTCCTAGGGGCTTTCAATTAGAGTTCTTTAATTGTAGTCAACTACCTCATACTCCATATGAGGACGTATTATGTTGATTTCATCTTTAAACCTTTCAGAGGAGGAGATCCTTTATTCTCTTGATCATGCTTGATCCATGCTACCTGCAACCATGTGACGTGATATTATAATATCAAACAAGATACACATACCTCATTTGTCTTGAATCATATCATGATTCTTGCAGCAGACTTACTGAGGGATATTTGACCCGCAGTGTAGTTGATAAGTACCATTGACCTGGATTCTTTACAAAGGATATTTCCCTGTAGAAATTCTTCAAAGATTCGGAGAATCAAGAGGTTCTCATCATAGAATTTCCTACACATAACAATTTCATTTATACCTAGAGTCCTTGCATAAAGAAATACAATGTACATTAATCATAACTATTAACAGTATTTCCAAAGGATTCAACATATCCTCATTCATCAATAGTTCATGAACAGTTCATCCATGGATGTTACCAAATCCATAATTAGTTCATTCTCTAAATGAGTTACTTAAACAACACATAAGAATGTTCATGATTCACAACATGCTATGCTAACTAAGACCTATGAAAGAAAAACAAGAGGTGATCTTTTAAATCATAGTAAAGATCCTCAGGGTCCTCCTTCTTCGGCTTCTTTTCATTTGTCTTTTGTTTCCTGAGCGACATGAGCTGCTTCATATTTCCTCTTGCCATTCTTCTTTCGCTTGGGACAATCTCTTCGGTAGTGTCCATATTTGTGGCATTCAAAGCATTGAATCTTTGACATGTCTTTCTTGGGATGTTGCTGATGACTAGATCTCTCAAACTTTCCGAACTTCCCTTCTCTTTTAAACCTGGCAGCAAATGCTTGCTCTTTGGATCCAACAGCAATATCTTCCTTAGCCTTTAATCGGGCTTCTTCCACTTTGCATATTGCCCATAGATCATTGAGTGAGGATGCGTCCTTCTTGGCCCATATGCTTGCTGTAAAGTTTCCCCACTCCTCACGTAATGTATTCAGCACTATCGTAGTCATCTCTTGATCAGACATGATTTCTCCTCGTTCCTGCAACTGATCTTTTATTTCAGAGACCCTCATGAAATATGAAGTTATACCTTCTTCTTTGCTGATCTTCATTTTGTATAATTCGTTCCTCAGAGAGATCCCTTCTCCTGCGGTGCTGACGGAGAATAAATCTATCAGTTTGTCATAGATCTCTTTGGCTGTTCCAAGCTTGGCTACATAAGGAGTCAGAGAGTCCTTGATAGATTCTATGAGAATCATTTGAGCTCTCAGTTCGTTCTTGTTATGCTTAGCTAGTTCTTGACTATCAGAAGGAGCAGCAATTTTCTTTTGTACATAGTCAATAACTTCTTGTTCTTTCAAAGTGAGATCAGTCCTCTTCTTCCAAGCAAGCAAGTTGGAAACTCCAACTAACTTATTGCTTTCCTTGCAATAAGACATCCTTTTCAAGATTAGATTTGCTCAAATCAATAAGATACTTACTTCATGTAATGGTCCTTGAAGTTTGACTTTAGATGGCTGCCTTGAAGGAGCTTGAGGAACCTTGATTACAGTTGAATGCTAGGCAACCTGAGATCTGCTTGCCTTATCCTTGAGGATCTGTTGTTTATCTGAAGTAAGAGGATAATACATCCCTTACTTTGATAGATCTTGGAGTTTCAGGATGTGGATCTGAATTATGAATCTTACTTTGCCTTCAACTCCATCTGCCTTACCTCTTCCTGAATGTTCTATATCAGCCCTTTATTGATCTGCTACCAACCCTCTGATTCCATGTTGAGAAATCTAAGGGCTTGATCAGTTAATGATTTCTCTATCTTGATAACTGCTTGTGAACTAAATTTTCCTTTAGATTTATTCAAACAAGATCTTTTATATGTTAGATATTGTTAGCTTCATCAACCAGATATCATGCATGATAAATAAAAGAACAGTAACACAAGATATAGGCAACAACCAGGGCAAAAACCTCTCCAAATCTGAGAGGAAAAACCCACACTAATTCTTCTATGATATCTTCTTACCAATGTGACTCCAAGATCAAGGCTAGATCATACTGCTACTGCAAGTCTGCTGTTACATGGATCAGATCTGCTGCCATGAATGGATGAACTGGCTTCCTCCTTCCTTCTTCGTCGTCCTTCAAGTTTCCCTTGCTCAAGATGGTCCACTAGCCTAGTGGATCTCCTCAACACTGTCTTGAGACAATGAGATCTGCTCCCTGGAATGGACTGCTCAGAAATCTTAGTTGCAGACCTGAAGATGACACTTTTCTTCCACGTGTGAATGACCCTTTTGCTCTTCAAGGTCTTCCTCTTCCTCACTGTGCTTGGAGCTCTCTTCTAGCCCAATGACCGAGCTCTTTAGGCGTAGAACCAGCCTTTATCATCAAGAGACCTTAGGGCTGTAATTCAGCCCTAATCCAGATCAGCACCTTCGTACGTGAGAGGGGTTTTACGGCTCTTCTAGACCTCCTAAACACTCGTTTCAATTGTCAACCTTCTTCGCATGGATCTACCTTTCAAATGTACTCAAGGCCGAGCATTTTCTTTGATATTGAGGACAGAAAAAGTGATCCCCTAACCTCGCACGTGAGACAGTCCTTCCTGTGGTTATGGACAGACTTCTGCAGCTATGGACAGACTTCTCTGCGGCTACCTTTGTCTCCTTTTCTTCGCACCCAAGCACAATCTCCTTCACATCAATTCTAGACCGAATGATCTTGTGATAATTGTGTGTTCGAATGAATGAGGAGAGGCCTGAATTTATTCTGTATTAGGGCTCTCTATCAAGCCAACATAACCTGTCTCTTAACCGACTTGAAGCTGACGTGATCATTTATTTATAAATATATATTTATATCAAAAAACGCATTGCTTCCCTTTTGAGCTCGTTTGGAGGGGTCATTTGTGTTAAATTGGCAACTAGGGCCAAACTCCATGTGGGTCAGCTTATTTATGGCAACTGATATTTTTATTGGATCCCTCTCGTCGAGAGGTGTAGGATTGATCGAAAGATCATCCAATTCCAATAAGTATTTATGGAGATATGAATTTATTTTGATTATGTAATTACTAATTATTATGAAGCCGACCAGCTCTTATGTAGGCTCTAGAAGCCCAAACGTCATGTTTATTCAACCTATACGTTTTTGGTATAAACAGATGAGGATTTGATGTCATTTCACACACATTCTTGAGTGATCTCCTTCTCTCCACGTCTTGGGTTTTTGGAGGAGTGAGACACCAAGAGTAATACGTTGGCCTTATGGTGATGCCCTAGCCGCAGGTCGATCTATGCAGCAAACAGAGACACCTATACGTTGTCAAATGGAGATATCTCATACGCTGGAATGGAAGACCTTATACGCAATTATGGAGACCCAGCCGCAGTCATTAAGACATCTCAACGCAGTGATTGAAGCTATCTTACACATTGTTCTTGAAGACATCTTGTACGCTGTTCACAAGTCTTCTCATACGCTATTCATGATCAACCCTATACGTTGTTCAAGATATGCTGGTCATTGATGATACCTCTACGCAAATCATAGATGATATTCAACACATATATAAAGACTTGTTTACACGCTGGTCATACGCTGTTCATGCAGAAGCTGCGCCTGGAAACATATATATACACAATAATGGTGACGGTTACACACACCACTTATACGGATACGTGGAAACATATATACGCTGTCCAGAAGACATACCCAGGCACGCAGTGGATCTGGCAGCGTGGTTACACAAGGCACGCAGTGGATCTGGCAGCGTGGTTACACAAGGCACGCAGTGAATCTAGTAGCGTGGTTATACATGGAAACCTATATACGCAGTCATGATATACGGTGTCCAGAAGACATACACAGGCACGCAGTGGATCTGGCAGCATGATTACACACAAGGCACGCAGTGGATCTGACAGTGTAGTTATAAGTGGAAACATATAGATGCAGCAATTCTATATACTTGTATACGTTGTCATACGGAGCAAACGCAGGTCATACGCAGATATGGAATACGTTGCAAGCCGCAGTCTCACAGGGAGGAGCCGCAGTAGGGTTTGACTGCACCTAGGGTTTCGATGCAGTCACAACCTTGATGCTAGGAGCAATGAATAACGTCATCACAGTGAAGAAGAGTCCCAGCATACCTATGATCTGAAGGAGTTATCTCACATTGTTTCGTGTGAGTATTGGAGCACATACGCTTTACAAGATTTATCATATTGTTTGGTACAAATGATAAAGGAATGATGTAGTCTCAGCAGCATAAAGGTTACAAAATAAAGCAGTAATGAGAATCACTGTCTCAACAAATATATAGTGATGACAAAGGTATTTTGCAACAGTCAACATACTGATGAGCTCATTGACATAATGTAATGACTGTCTTAGTGCTGAACTGAGGAGGATCTCAGCAGCGACGGAAAAGAGGATTAGAGATCTGGTATATGGATCTCGGTGACATGGGCAGCCTGATAAGATCATGGACATAGGCAGCATGATGATATGAGCATTGGACAGTAGTATGATGTAAGAGATCATGAGCTGCATAGGACAGCAGCATGATGATGATGCATATTAGTATGGGCAGCATTATAAGATCATGAACATGAAGAGCAGCATGATGTCATATGCAGTGGTGCAGCAAGTGGACCTAGATGCAGCACTACGATAGGTGAAGCCGTCACCTTGGAGAATCAGTTGAAGCATAGTGTCTTCAACTGATCTCATCATTATACGAAATGATCTATGCTAGATCTAGATAAGTCAAAGTGTTTACTTCTGCTGTAAATATACTATCTCTCTCTCTCTCTCTCTCTTTCTCTACTGAACTTCGAAGAACATAAAAGAAGAATTGATAAAGGGTTTCCCCACACATTGTGGGGTTTGTCCCTCGCCACATCTTGTGTCCTCTTGTCTTGGCTTGTCTTCTGCGATTTATATTTATGTTCTATCTGCAGTTTACTTTATACTGATGTGATTGCTAATATGGAAAAAAATTAAATAAATTGCTCGAGCATAGAGTATACATAAAATTAACATGGTATCAGAGATGAGGTGAAGACAATGCCCAAGCAAGAGTGAAAGAGCAATCACCAAAGACAAAATGATCAATGGGTTCTTCACAATTCACTCAGGGTGAAGTCGAAGCAGAGCATATTATCAGAATGGCACAGCATAACTTCTGATGGCATACCTAAAGATCACTTCATTGGGAAGTTTGGATCTAAGGGTGGAAGGAAAGGTAGATGTCTTGGTTATGAGTTCGGCCCTTATGCAAAGGAGTGTCCGCATGACAGAGATGCAGGTCATCAAAGACACGGCCGACTCTTCAAACCCTAGGTAAAAAGAATCAAATATTGTTTTTGATAAAGAAGTGTTATCTTGTATTGGCCCTCTCCTTCAGATTCTTTGGGAATTTGGCATATTGATTGTAGTGCTTCAAGGCACTTCATCGGATAGAAGGGTGCACTCTCTAATTTGGTAGAGATGGAAACAATCGTGGGATTACACTTGGAGCCGATGCCACCTATCCCGAAAAGGGAATGGACGTCAAAGGTTTTTTGGTGGCATTCGTCAATGGAAAGGTACGTGTTTAAAAATAGGATTTTATAAGATGCTTTTGAGTTCAGGGTTGTATTAAGTTACAGGAAGTCAATGAGTAGGACCATGTCCATTGACACGTAGCACCAGAAGTTTGTGAGTCAAATGGTGACAGGGAAGCCTGAATTCAAAGAGAGCATGAAACTACATGTTTGAGATGTACAGAAGGAAAATCTTACAAGGGGACCATTCCCCTCAAGAAGCAGGTCCACAGGTTTGAAACAACCCATGGAGTTTTGAGATTCATGAATGGGAATCTCATGTAGACAGGTGGAAGAAAGCCCTTTATGGCATAAAGCAAATCACCCTGGGCATAGTATGAGAGGACCAACAACTGTTTGATGAAGCTGAGATTCACTAGGAGTGAAATCGATCCAAACCATTACTCGAAGATTGTGGATGATAGACCTCTCATACTGGCACCTATGTCTGACAAGTGCAGACTCTGTCATTTGTAGGAGATAGAGGGAGTTGGATTCCGTATGTGGAATGATAAATTGCAAGCCTGTGCCTACCTCAAGGATATTAACTTTCAGAAGCTATATGGTAGTGATGTCAGACCAGATGTGGGAAATGCCTCTAAGTTTCTTAAACTCAATCACGTTGATGTTCTTGGTGAACTTCCGTCCGGACATATGTTTTGCAGTTAGCATGGTGAGCTCATATTTGGTTGAGCCTCACTGGATTGGTGCCAAGAATCCTCTGAGATATCTTCGGGGCACAATCTCTCATGGATTGAGATACACTGCCGAAAATATGGAAACTACATGATTATTCGAATGCTCACTGGGCAAGCATTGTGAAAGATCACTAGAGCACTTCGCAGTGTTGGTTCTCTTTGGATTCTGCTTCAATATCATGGATGAGCATGAAGCAGAAATCGGTTGTTATAAGTACCGTCGAGACCGGATACATAACTATGAGTATGACCTCGTATGAAGTTGCCTGGCTGAGTATGACCTCGTATGAAGTTGCCTGGCTGTGGAAACTCTTCAGTGAGTACACATGATGAATACCACTGTGATTCTCTGTGACAACCAGAGGTGGGATTCGATTACTAAGGAATCCCGTATTGAATGATTTCTCTAGCAGATAGACATTGAATACTGCCTTATCTGGGATATGGTAAGTCGATGAGCAAGGAGGCTCCATCGCACTAAGATGATGTACAGGTCAGAGCCCCAGGGAAAGATCAAATTTGTGATTTTCCCGAACGACTTGGAGTCGTCAAGAGACCTTTGTAAAAGGGTCCTGCATGTTGCATACATTGAGCTCTAGGAGTTCTGGGGGACTTGCGGTCCTTATTGGAGCAACATACGACCACAGGATGACTCACCCTTCCCTAGTGGTGCACACTGGAACAAGATGATTCGCTCTCTTGTGGGACAGGATGATTCACTCTCTTGTGGAACAGGATGATTCGCTCTCCTGTGTAGCAGGATGATTAGTTCTCCTGTGAGACCTGGATTGATGTGTTCTCCATGGCGATTGTAGCAGGATTGATGTGTTCTCCTGTGAGGCCTGGATTGATGTGTTCTCCATGGCGATTGTAGCAGGATTGATGTTCTCCTATGAGGCCTGGATTGATGTGTTCTCCATGGCGATTGTAACAGGATTGAGTTTTTCTCCTGTGAGGCCTGGATTGATGTGTTCTCCTGTGAAGCCTGGATGATGTTTCTCCATGGCGATTGTAGCAGGATTGAGTGTTCCCTGTGAGGCCTGGATTGATGTGTTCTCCATGGCGATTGTAGCAGGATTGATGTGTTCTCTTGTGAGGACAGGATTGATTAGTTCTCCCGTCGAGACATCCTACCCATACAGTCTGGGACTCATGGGAAGTACCTCTCATCTGATCAATGAGGAAGGAAATGAAGTTAAGGACCATAGTAGTACCGATGGACGCATCGTTGTACCTACCGTACTCCCTACGCTAGGATGACCTCCATTGATCTCGGATCAATGATACTGGTCTGGGACCAATGGTAGGAGTTGTACCATACTATGACACTAACTTCGGGTCGGTTGAGACTGGTTTGGGACCAGTGGTACATACTCTGAGACTAACTTCGTGCCAGTGTAGGATTGGTTTGAGACCAATGAGAGTGGTACATACTATGACGCTGACTTCGGGTCAGTTGAGACTAGTGTTTTTAAAACCGGCCACAAAAACCGGTTACCGGTCTGACCGGCCGGTTAGCTAGGCCACCGGTCAGAACCGGCCTAAAAACCCGGTTGGACCCCCTCAATCGCCCAAAAAAAGACCTAATCGGGCCAAAACCGGCCGGTTTAGGATGGAACCGGCCGGTTTTAGCAAACCGGCCGGTTTATGGTCAAGCCCACCGAAAAGTGTCAGAGCGGTTTCCAGTTACCGGTTTAGGGGTTTTGGGGGGAAAGGAAAGGTGTTTTCCCTCCAAAAACACCCTCTCCTTCACTATAAGAGACCCCTCTCACTCTCATTTGTCTCACACAACTCATTTGGAGTGTTTGTGAGTGTTTGTGAGTTTGTTTGTGAACTTGGAGAGTGTGGAGTTTTTGCTGAAGTAGTCATCTTGGAGTTGGAGTTGGAGCTATTTTGGAGATAGTGTGTAGCTGTCAGTGGAGTTGCCATCTTCAAGAGGAGGCTAAGGGAGCTATTTTGCATTTCCAGGTAAGGATTTGCACTTGATAATTCCTCATTTGAGTCTGCTGTCCATGAATGTTTTTTTTT
>APFE030465975.1:113739-171394 GCA_000404065.3 Pinus taeda
TATGTATGTTGCTATTTTGTCGATGATATGTATTGTACTCGGTGCCATTTTGATATATTCACTTTTACATGGTATATAAATGAGCAAACTTTGCATATTTTGTCTCTAATGGCTTGGAATCATGGTTTTACATCTTAAAAATAGTTTTATTTCATTAAAAATTAATTATTTAATGTATTTTTTTAAAACCGGTTCGTTTAGACCAAACCAGTCCCGGTTAGACCGGTTCCGATCGGTAAACCGGTTCATTAGGTGGACCGGTCCGATCACCGGTTCCGGTTTTAAAAACATTGGTTGAGACTGGTCTGGGACCAGTGGTACACTCTCTGAGCCTGCAATACTGGCCTGGGACCAATGGTAGAAGTAGTACCCACTATGACGCTGACAATAGGTCGGTTGAGATTGGTCTGGGACCAGTGGTACGCACTCTGAGACTGGCTTCGGGTCAGTGGAGAATGGTATGAGACATTCTCGATCAATTCTTCTTCTTCATAGTTTAGCAGAGCAGAGCAGAGCCAACAGAGCTGATCAAAGCAAAGCAGAGCTAGCAGAGCCAGCAGAGCTGAGCAGAGCAGAGCAGAGCTAGCAGAGCCAGCAGAGCTGAGCTGAGCAGAGCCAGCAAAGCCAGTTGAGCTGAGCAGAGCTAGCAAGAGCTAGCAGAGCTGAGCAGAGTTGGGCAGAGCAGTGCAGATCACTGATGGTAGAGATAGTACAGTCGGACTTAGGGATCAGCGGATAGATTTCTCCCTAGTTGAGAGGGAGTGTTAAATTGGCAACTAGGGCCAAACTCCATGTGGGTCAGCTTATTTATGGCAGCTGATATTTTTATTGGATCCCTCTCGTCGAGAGGTGTAGGATTGATCCAAAGATCATCTGATTCCGATAAGTATTTATGGAGATATGAATTTATTTTGATTATGTAATTATTATCAAGCCGACTAGCTCTTATGTAGGCTCTAGAAGCCCAAACGTCGTGTCTATTCAACCTATATGTTTTTGGTATAAATCAGTGTTGATAATATCGGCGATATATCGCCGAATATCGAAAATATCGCGGTATTTTCGGCGAGCCGAAATATCGCCGAGAAAATATCGCGATATTTTCGGCTCCCGAAAATATCGCGCGATTTCCGAAATATCGGCGATATTTTCGAAAATATCGCGCGACGATATAAAATATCGTCGGGCGTGTTTTTCCGCGGCAAATTGGTTTTTTTTTCTTCATTTCTGTTTCTGAGTGTTGGAGAAGAAAGGGAAAGAGTTTTGTGGTGCTTGTCAAGGAGGGTTTGAAGACCAAACAACGATTATCACCACCAATTAAGATTTTTTTGTGGATCAAAGATTGAAGAATAATGAGACAAACTTCATTTTTTCCATTAACAGGTTTGTTCTTAAAAACCCCTATGTTAATGATTTTTTCATAGATTTAGGGTTATGTTTGCTTGCCTCTTTGCCTACCAACATTTTGTTTCTTTGTTTTTTTCCATTTGCTATGATTTTCATGCCCATGAACCAATGCAAGGGTTTTCTCCATATTTGAACAGCAAGCTTCATTTTTTTTTTTTTCAACTTTCTTATGCACCCTCTATTGTCATTTTCATTCACATTGGCAAATGCAAAATAACTAGTAATTTTTTTTGAATGAGTTGTTATTACTTATTTTTTTTTCATTTTGTGTTGGGGGTTTTAATTGCCAATTTTTGTTTTTTTTTGTGCCCTAGGTTTGAATGTAGTTCACTACAAAATGTAAATGCCAAAAGCCTTGGACCCATTTTGCGGAGTTATGGGGGAGGCTGTTGGTTGGGGCAAATCATGGGGCATATATTATCATGCAACCTTGTGTGGGGCAGATGTCAGGAGGATTACAACGATTGAAATACCATCTGGCTAAACCTCTCTGCATATGGATGCAATGTGATGCCTTGTATGGTTTCTAGATGCAGAGGTTATACAAAAAGGCTTTGTGAAGCAATTGCTGACAAGAACAGAAAGAAAAACTGCTATAGAGAGGCAATCGGTTTCTCAGATAGATAGCTGCTAGTTTTATTGTGGTTTGCAACTTTTGCTACATATAAGTTTATAACTCATGATAATGAAATTACTTTTAAAGTTTTATTATTATTTGATGTGGTTTTGTTTAGTCCTTGATTGGACAATTATCACTATCAGAGGATCAAGGCAGGATATGTGATGTTATTTGTTTGAGTCCTTGATTGGACAATTATCACTATCAGGGATCAGCAAGATATGTGATGTTATTTTGTTTGAGTCCTTGATTGGACAATTATCAAGGATCAACAGGATTTGGTATCGCCTTTGAAGTTTGATGTATCATTTCTATTTGACATCATATATATCAATGCCTTTTTCATATTTATGTGCCAATGTGTTTAGTTCATGTTGTTATTGCTTTATATGTTTAGAAATCTGAAAACAAAAAAAAAATGAATATATTATGCATTTTTTATGCTTGCCGATATTTTTGCCGATATTGTCGATAAGATATTTTCTGGACCCTCGCCAATATTTTCCCGATACCGATATTATCAACACTGGTATAAATAGATGAGGAGTTGATGTCATTTCACACACATTCTTGAGTGATCTCCTTCTCTCCATGTCTTGGGTTCTTGGAGAAGGAGTAAGACACCAAGAGTAATACGTTGGCCTTATGGTGATGCCCTAGCCGCAGGTCGATCTATGCAGCGAACAGAGACACCTATATGTTGTCAAATGGAGATATCTCATACGCTAGAATGGAAGACCTTATACGCAATTATGGAGACCCAGCCGCAGTCATTAAGACATCTCAATGCAGTAATTGAAGCTATCTCACACGTTGTTCTTGAAGACTTCTTGTACGTTGTTCACAAGTCTTCTCATACGCTGTTCATGGTCAACCCTATACATTGTTCAAGATATGCTGGTCATCGATGATACCTCTACGCAAATCATAGATGATATTCAACGCATATATAAAGACTTGTTTACACGCTGGTCATACGCTGCTCATGCAGAAGCTGCTCCTGGAAACATATATATACACAGTAATGGTGACGGTTACACACACCACTTATATGGATACGTGGAAACATATATACGCTGTGTAGAAGACATACCCAAGCACGCAATGGATCTGGCAGCGTCGTTACACAAGGCACGCAGTGAATCTGGTAGCGTGGTTATACATGGAAACATATAAACGCAGTCATGATATACGTTGTCCAGAAGACATACACAGGCACGCAGTGGATCTGGCAGCGTGGTTACACACAAGGCATGCAGTGGATTTGACAGTGTGGTTATACGTGGAAACATATAGATGCAGCAATTCTATATACTTGTATACGCTGTCATACGGAGCAAATGCAGGTCATACGCAGATATGGAATACGTTGCAAGCCGCGGTCTCATAGAGAGGAGCCGCAGTAGGGTTTGACTACACCTAGGGTTTCAATGCAGTGACAACCTTGATGCTAGAAGCAATGAATAATGTCATCACAGTGAAGAAGAGACTCAGCATACCTATGATCTGAAGGAGTTATCTCACATTCTTTCATGTGAGTATTGGAGCAGATCCGCTCTACAGGGTTTATCATATTGTTTACATAATAAAGCAGTGATGAGAATCATTGCCTCAACAAATATACAGTGATGACAAAGGTATTTTGCAACAAAACACATAAGGATGAGCTCATTGACATAATGTAATGACTGTCTTAGTGCTGAAATGAGGAGGATCTCAGCAGCGACGGAAAAGAGGATTAGAGATCTGGTATATGGATCTCGGTGACATGGACAGCATGATAAGATCATGGACATAGGCAGCATGATGATATGAGCATTGGATAGTAGTATGATGTAAGAGATCATAAGCTGCATAGGACAGCAGCATGATGATGATGCATATTAGCATGGGCAGCGTTATAAGATCATGAACATGAAGAGCAGCATGATGTCATATGCAGTGGTGCAGCAAGTGGACCTAGATGCAGCACTACGATAGGTGAAGCCGTCACCTTGGAGAATCAATTGAAGCAGAATGTCTTCAACTGATCTCATCGTTATACGAAATGATCTATGCTAGATCTAGATAAGTCAAAGTGTTGACTTCTGCTGTAAATATACTATCTCTCTCTCTCTCTTTCTTTGCTGAACTTTAAAGAACATAAAATAAGAATTGATAAAGGGTTTCCCCACACATTGTGGGGTTTGTACCTGGCTAGCGCCACATCTTGTGTCCTCTTGTCTTGGCTTGTCTTCTGCGATTTATATTTATGTTCTAACTACAGTTTACTTTATACTGATGTGATTGCTAATATGGAAGAGAAATTAAATAATTTGCTCGAGCATAGAACATACCTAAAATTAACAATTTGCTAACCTTTTGTTCTTGCCTTTGAAGGAGTATTGTCACATGATTCTGCCCTTGATCTTGGAGTCATACATTGTACATTTTCAAGTGTAAACATTTACATCAATGACGCAAACCTATTACCTAGCCTAGAGCAAAAATGAGCGCTACTAAAAGAAATACATTTTTGAGCATGAAACCAGTGACTCAAATTTACAAATATATTTTGCTAGATACAATTTTACATCATTTACATTGGAATGTGTCATTATGAAGACCGAACCTAGTTACACTTTCTTCAACAGATGTGATTTCTCCCTTAGCCTAGCCTTTCTTTTATAAATTTGAGTTAATAACCGAATCCACAACCCTAACCTCCAAAGTGATGGTTGAGATTAGATCTCAACATCACTTGAGATAAACAATTGAGATTCATCTAATTCAATAATGCAAATCACCTTTGAATTTCATTAGATTAACTCACTTTATCTTATAAAAGTTAATTATTTTAATAATTAAGTAATTTCTAAGGTTAAGGGTCAATTAGGCAACTTTCGCATGTTTAGACACTTAGACCTACCTATCCGAGCTACTCTCATCAACACTCCCACTTAGCAAGGAAGGTACTTCTGGAAGAACCACCTAGAACTAGCTTCCCCTCCAATCCTAGCATAATGTCCAATGCATCATCCTTCACCATGGCTTTCCTCCAAACCTCTTGCTATATTTCCACTTCAATGACGTTACTCATTAGTGCCATGTAGTTCAAAAACTTCTTCGGAGGCCTACTCTTCCTGATTATGCTCTTAGGAGCCTCAAAATGCTCCTGAGCATCCCTCAATGTCTCCCCAAACCACCTAGGTCTCCTGACAGAAGTGGAAGGAGTTATTGACTCCTCCAAGGTTGACTCCCTAAAATGGAAGCCTCTACATGCTACTCTACCTTTAGAGCCTCCTGCTCCTCGTCCTCTATTATTGTTGGTGGCAATTCATGATACATCCTAGATGTCAAGTTGTCCTCGAACTTAACATCTTTGTTCACAATTGTCTTCGTATGCGCTAGTATGAAGATCCTGTAAGCTTTTGAGGTCTCATTATACCCAACAAATATCTCCTTCCATCTTGAAGGCTTCGGCTTCATCCTCTTCTCCATAGGAACATGGATGCATACTTGACAATGAAAGATCCTCACCTATCTCTAGTTTCAACCCTATGAATGCCTCCTCAAGAGTCTTGTCCCCCAATATCCTATGAGGAATCCTGTTGTACACATATATTGCAATGTTACACGCCTTATCCCAAGAAAACATAGGTAGCACTTGGTCATGCAGCATAGCCTTGGCAAAACCAATGATGGATTAATTCTCTTTGCAACCCATTCTGTTGAGGGTTGTACAAGAATATCATATCCCTCTTGATCACTAAATCCTTGCAAAAATCCTTGAAGTTGTTGGAGGTATACTTTCCCCCATTATCTAACATCAAAACCTTGATCTTCTTGCCTATCTAGTTCTCAACTTGGGCCTTGAGCTCCCAAAATCGACTAAAAATTTCATCTTTTCCAGAATAGTCATCAAAAAATGTGATATAGTATTGTGCTCCTTGTACTAATGCCATTGACATCGGTCCACACACATGAATGAATGAGATCCAAGATCCCCTTGGACCTACTCTCACTACATGGAAAAGAAGCATTGGCATTATTGCCAATTGCACACCCTCGACACACGCCCTATTTCTCAATATTAGAATTTGGGAGATTAGTGACAATCTCCCTCAGGGTCCCATCCTCCTATGTCATAGCTCACATAGGTTGTCATTGCCATGTACCAATGCCTAAACAGGTATGTCCGTCAACCTGTATAAGTTGTTCTCTCTAACCCTAATGTCTATTGTTGCGCCTGGCCTAGACTCCTTTAGACAAATGAGCATCTGCCCATTCCTGAACATAACCTCATATCCTTTGTCCTAAATCACTAAAATTGAGAGAAAGTTCTTCTTCAATCCTTGTACAAACAACACATCCTCGGCTTCCAACGTCTCTCCTAACTCGAGCTAGAACTTAATGGTTCCAACTTCCAACACCCTTCACTACATACTTGGCATCATTACCAAGCTCCACATGTAAATTTGAGTTTCTTTATATCAAACTACTAAATAATTCATGTGCCTCTGTCATATGGCATGATGCACCACTATCCAAGTACCAAGCACTCCTAATGATGGTGATGGTAGATAGACAAGAGACAAATGAGAAGTCATTCTCGAACTTTACTGCAAACTCATCAAGTTGAACCTCTGTTGATGTTGTTGTCTATTGCAACTTCTTGTTCCCCTTCTTCCTCTCCAAACATTGCAATGCATAGTGCCCATTCTTATGGCAAATGAAGGTCTTGAGCTTGCTCAAGTCGTCCCTCCCTAGTTGTGATCCTTCACCATTACTCGTCGAACCCTTCCCTTTACCCTTCTTAGCCATACTGTCCAAGGCCAGGTTCTCCTTTCCATCTCCCTACATGTTTGCCTTAGACTCCTTTCAAATCTCTTCCCAAATGTTGTCATCCTAAAGCCTTTCTTAATTGGAAAGTTTCTCCCAAGCGCAAATTCCCTTTACAAATGGTTCCCATGACTTGGGAAAACCATTCAGTGCCACATTTACAAGCTATACATCCTCCACTTTCTCCCCACTGGCTACAAATTAACCCTACGTCTCGGTGACCCTCATGAAGTAACTAGTAATGTTATCAGACCTTGACATTTGGATGGATCTAAGCTTGTTTCTCAAGATCATCTTCCTAATCATGTTGTCACTCTAGAATAGGTCCACTAGAGCCTTCAACAACTCCCTGGATTTCTTCTTCTTTGTCAAGTGAGGGATCAAGTGACTTCACAGCATCCATGATGACTAGCTAAGCTATAATGTCCAACTTTTCATGGGTTGTCAACAATGTTGCATCTATTGGTCGTTGAATCTCCTTGTCAACAATCTCTCAATGGTCATTCTCTTTTAGCAACAAGGTAACACTTGCCTTCTAGAGTAGGAAGTTAGATGCTCCATCCAAACTATTTTCAAATCTCAAATTGGTTGTTGCCATCTCTAGATCTAATAATTTTTTCTGCCTTGTGCTAAGTCCTTCTAGAACCCACAAGAATAAAAAAATTGTTGGCATATAGATCTATTAAATCTCATATGGCTCTGTATTTAGGTCCTTAAAAACATCCACAAAATTAATTTTTTCCAAGCATTTAACTATGGTCTCCCTCTCTCCCTCTGAAGATGAACTTCGTCATCCTACTTGCAAATTTGTGCCTTTATGACTTTTCTAGCCCACATACTATTGAAAATGTAACTAGTGTTCGTCTTCATAATTGTATTTGAGTCGTGATGTAATGTACTTGTCAAAAGAAAGAAAAAAGAAAATTTATTATTAAGCATGTGTTTCATGCTTTGTTACTTGTTTCTAGGTCAAAAGCCTCCATTGTAGGCTTCTAGGGTTTATGTCGTGAGTCTTAGTCCTTGTCATCATTTAATAGACCCTTCTTGGGCTCTATATATCAAGATAGAAATTTATTTTTGTGTCAAAAGTGTCATTTGCGCCTCCTCCACCAAGTCGGCCTCAAAGAAGACAAGTCGGCCTCATTAAGTACATTCGACCACGCAGAAGGACAATAAATAAGCAACTACTCAACCTCATTTGGACAACTAACCAAGCACGTTCAATATGCAGTTGCAAGAAAAAGAAAGAAGAGCAAAATATCTAAAGGAGACACTTGTCAAGTAAAAGCAAGTCGAAATTCTCTCTCCTCTAACCACACGTGCGAGCTTCTGCACTACTGCAGGAGGGCTGAAGTTGCAGGTTTGCAGTAGGGCCGAAATCTAGGTTGTTGCAAGATTTAAGTTGTTTGACTAGGGTTGACTATTAAAGTTTGTCTATTCAACTTGAGAGGCTGACTTGGTGGATAAAAGGAGGATATTTGTCCAGGTATAAGGTCTTGGATTGTCTCAATTTGATTTTGAATCTACTAGTTTTAGAGTTTGATTGGGTTTTCCCCTTCATAGGTCTATTCATCTTGAGAGGCTGACTTGGTGGATAAAAGGAGGATCTTTGTCCAAGTCTAAAGTCTTGGATTGTCTCAATTTGATTTTGAATCTACTAGTTTTAAAGTTTAACTAGGTTTTCCCCTTCATAGGTCTATTCATCTTGAGATGCTGACTTAGTGGATAAAAGAAGGATCTTTGTCCAGGTCTAAGGACTTGGATTGTCACAATTTGATTTTGAATCTACTAGTTTTAGATTTTGATTGAGTTTTCCCCTTCATAGAGGTTTTTCCCTCGTTGAGTGCCTATATCTGGTATTATTGATCTTCATGCTTTTGATTTGACGATTGCTTGATGAGAAGAACATAAAGAAAGTTGATAAGAATACAAGAATATCACAAGTAATTGTCAACATAAGAAAATATTTCTGCCTTTCTGATTTTCTAACATGGTATCAGAGCTAAGGTGAAGGAAGAAAAGGAAAAAGGCAGCTTGAAGATCCATTGAAAGAAGGAAGGATCAAGGATCAAGGCTTATTAAAGGGAAGAATCTACATCTAGAAAATTTATGGCGACTTCAATGAAGTCAGAAAATAAACTAGGAGCCATCAACTATAGAGCATGGAAGAAGAGGATAGATCTCATCTTAGAAAAGCACAAAGTATTGGATTTTGTACTTGGAAAGGTTAAGGAACCTACAGATGATGCGAAGAAGGAAAAACACAAGGAAACTGATATTCTGGCCATGAATCTAATTGTGGATGGAGTTAAGGATAACTTTATTCCCTACATATCCAATATAGATACTGCAAAAGGGATGTATGAAGCTCTCTTCAAACTATTCACCATCAAGAACATTGGACAAGTAGCTAGTCTCAAAAATGAACTAAGTATAGTGAAGATAACAAAAGATGACATTGTGTCTTCTTATTTTGTAAGAATTTCCCGAAAAATAGAAGAGATCCAAGCCATTGATGAAATCATAGCAGATAAAGAACTTGTGATTGCAGCACTTCTAAGTCTACCAAAATCATGGAGTGTCCTTGCATTAGGCATCAGCAGTTGGAAAGAAACACCATCCTTTATAGATATATACATGGAAGGAGAGATTCTTGGGCTTCATCTCCCAGCATCTTCATATTCCAATTCTCCTTATTTTCTATTTATGCTATTTTACATGGATTTACCTAATCCCAAAGATTAGGTGTCAACATTCCCCCCCCTCAATCTGAAGGGATGTTGGTGAGTCCAAACATCATTCTGAATCTTTCAAACTTTTCTCTTCCAAGCACTTTAGTGAAGATGTTTGCAATCTGCTCATTTGTGGAACAATGGCATAGGTGAATTGTCTTGGCCTCAACATGATGTCGAATTAGATGGTATTTTGTATTGATGTGCTTTGTTCGATCATGGAACTTTGGGTTCTTGGCCAATTTTATTGCATAAGTGTAGTCAATCATGAGAGGAGTTGAATTCACTTGTTTCTCTTCCAAACCTTCCAAAATTTTCCTGAGCCACACAATTTCCTTTGTTGCTTCAGCTGTTGCCACATATTCTACCTCAGTTGTGGAATCTATCAAAACTAATTGTTTGCGTGACCTCCAGGAGACAGCGCCTGATCCAAGACCCATAGCATAACTTGAAGTAGATACCTCAATTTCTTTATCTCCATTGAAGTTTGAATCCGAGTATCCAATCAAGATGAAGTCGCCCACCTGTGTATACCATAGTCTTAAAACTCCGACTCGGATTTGGAACCGGCTGAGGGTCAACTCCAACTCTGACTCGGTATCGACTCAGCCTAGTTGATTTCAATGACTCAATCGTTGTAAAAAGTACATTAAATATTTAATTTTTTTATGAAAAAACATATTTTAAAGATTTTCATTCATGTTTCCAAACTCAAAGCATTAGAATATAGAGAGAAGTCAACATATGATCAAAGTATGTTCATGAATATATCTATTATATCAAAATGGCACCTAGTCACTTTTATTGGCTTGGGAGAGGGGTACAGGCATTAACAAACAAAAAAAAAATTGAGTTTGAAGTCCGAGTTGCCGCCTTTTTTCCCCGGGGACTAGCTCGAATGGTTTAAGATGGACTCAGTCGAATCAGCCGATTTGTTACTGAACTGGCCGAATAAGTGTCTGGCTAAGCCGGTTAGGTAACGGACCGATCGTCGAACCGATTTTTCAAACTAGCCGACCCAAACAGGGGTCTGGCTCGGTCTACCACGCCGAATCTGATTCAGACCGACCTAGTTTTAAACACTGGTGTATAGTTAAGTCCAAAGTCTTAAGTTCCCTTCAAGTACTTTAGAACTCTTTTTGCAGCAAACCAATGTCCCTCACAAGGCTTTTGCATAAACCTGGAGGAGGATTCCAATAGCAAATAAAATGTATGGTCTGGTAGTAGTCAGGTAGTTGAGACTTCCTACAAGCTGTCTATACTTTGTTGCATCCTCAAATTCTTTTCCTTCAATGGATGTGAGCTTTTAAGTTCTGTTCCATTGGAGTAGTCAAAGGATTGCACTCAGCCATGCCAAACCTGTTCAACAGATCTCCAATGTACTTCTTCTGAGAGAGGAATATAAACTTCGAATGTTGAGTTACTTCAATACCAAGTCAGTCATTTCAAAACCTTTCCTCAATTCCTTCTTTATGGATGCAATGTAGCTCTCATTGTTCCCTGCCATCCAAAGATCATCTACATACACCACAAGATATACAATTGTTTTGCCAACTTTCTTGACAAACAAAGTTGCATCATCAAGATCATAATGTTTGAAGTTGAGTTTCAGAAAATGCTCAATTAACTTCTCATACCAGGCTCGTGGTGCTTGCTTGAGGCCATACAAGGATTTTACAAGCTTGCATACTTTGTGTTCTAGACCCTTCACAACAAATCCTTCTAGCTGGGACATAAAAACATTTTCTTTCAGATCTCCATTCAAGCAAGCAATTTTGACATCCATTTGATGGGCTTTCCAACCATTTTGAGTTGCCAAGGCAAAGAGTGTCTGGATGGTAGCCCATTTTTCTATGGGGGAAAAGGTCTCCTCATAGTCCACCCCTTCCTTCTGTACAAAACATTTTGCCACAAGCCTGGCTTTGTGCTTGTCAAGTGAGACATTTGCTTTATACTTGTTCTTGTAGACCCACTTGCAGCCTATTGGTTTGGTTCCCAATGGAGGATCAACCAGCTTCCAAGTGTCATTCTTTATCAAGGCATCATATTCTTTGTGCATTGCTTCTTTCCATTCATCATGAAAAGTGGCTTCTTTGAAGGAAGTTGGTTCAGAATCTGTGGGAAAATTCAGTTCACAATCATAAGAAACATCCATATCAACAGGTGAATCAAAATCGTGATAAACACTTTCACGATGAACACTTTCAAGTGTCTTTGTCAACCATTTTAGAGGACCTTTATCGGATGGTCGAGGTTGCTCAGTTGACTGAGTTGGGGTTGAATCAAGATTTAGTCTCCCAATTATGTCAATCACATCACTCAAAATGTCATCAGTGGCTGGAGCTTCATGTGGGAGAGAGAGTGCTTTAGAAGAAGATTCCACAGATTGATCCAGTATAGGAATCCCCCCTTCAAGATGTGGAATCTCATTATCAAATTCTTGAAAAGATATTGCATGTCTGAATCTATCCAAGCAATCAAGTTGTCACTCAACAACATTGTTAGTCTTGGAAGATTCAAGAAACATCTCTAGGTACTACAAACTTCTTGTTCACTTCACCATAGAGACTGTATGCTTTAGAGGTATTTAAGTACCCCAAGAAGATACACTTACGACTCCTTGCACCAAGTTTGTTTCTTTGTTCCTTAGGTATCAAGGCATAACAGGTGGAACCAAAAACCCTAAAGGTTGGGATGCTTCACCGAAGGAATGTGGCCATACCACATTTCATAGGGAGTCTTGTTTTTTATAGCATTAGATGGACACCTATTCTTTATATACACAGCACATAGAACTGCATCAACCCAAAACATCAATTTAACATTCTTGAAAAACATCATGGAACGTACCATATTTAAGATTGCCCTGTTCATTCTTTCTACTCCATTATGTTGGGGATTATAAGGCACAGTTGTTTGATGTTTGATCCCATGTTGGGGAAGATAGTTCTCAAATTCATTTGAAGTGTATTCCTTTCCATTATCAGTGAGAATAGAGCCAATATGAGATTGTGCATCATTTTCAATCCATGCATGAAAGTTCTTGAAAGTTTCAAAAGCATCAGATTTGTTCTTCAATAAATAAAGCCAACATATTCAGGTGTAATCATCAATAAACGGCATCATATATTTATTACCATTTGCATAAGGGACAGGCATTGGACCACATAAATATGAATGAATGAGTTCAAGTTTTCATAATCATGAAAAAACTATTTGTTCAGCTTTCCTAGAATACAAGCATCACATTGCTTAAATTTCCTAGGAATTGTAGCCAAACCAGTAACACCATTTTTCTTCAACAAACGAAGGTTGTCATAGTTCAAGTGTCCAAATCTAGCATGCCATAAAAGACTTGACGGAAATGTCCTTGCATCATAGTGAGAACTATATGAGAAGTTATGTGCAGGAGCAGAGGTTCCTTGCAACTTCCAAAGTCTTTCTTCTTTTATCCCCGTCAGGACAAGTGAGTGATCTGATGCTTTTTTGACCTCGACCTTGCCATAAAATATATGAATGGAGTGTCCTTGCTTGCACATGTGGACCAAAGACAGCAAGTTTCTCCTCAGCTCCGAGAGGTATAGAACATCATGTAGAAGAAAGTATAGAAGACCAGGTAATTTGAGCCCGATGGTGCCAAGCCCTGATGGCTTGAGTTGACTTATCTGAAAAATATAATGCTCCATCAACATTCTCAGTGAATTCTTCAAAAAAATTCTCCTAAAATTATGTGGCAAGTTGCTCCTAAATCAAGCAACCGATCATCTTTCCATGAAGCAAGTGAAGCATTAAACAAGTTTTCAGTTACTCCATTATTACAATGTGCCACAACATAGTAAGCGGATTCGGGTGCTTTACCTTTCCCTTTGTCATTGGTTTTACCTTTGCCTTCATTTCTTTTCTCTCAATTCTGTCCCAAGGCAACTTACATGTGGATGCATCATGTACATCTCTATTGCATCATATGCAATGAAGAACAGAGTTTTCTCCTTGAAACTGTCTGCCCCCCTTGCCTCTAAAATTCCCCCTTCCTCTTCCTCTTCGGCCACCTCTTCCTCTAGAAAAATCTTGTGCATGATTCTTCTTTCTTTCTATGTGCAAGACACACAGCTTTTTCAGAAGACTGAAAAGTTTTCTTCTTCCCAAAAGCCTTCTCTCTCTCAGCAAATTTCTTCTCAAGGGAGTCAAAGGTAATCTCCTTAAGGTTTCCACTTGTTTGCAATGACTCAAGATAATGTGAATAGGTGGGATATAGTGCCTTGACATAAGCTATGAGAGGAATGTCTATTTCAACACTGGTGGATTTTATATCATGCATGATGGATCTTACTCCTGATGCTAAGGCAAGAGGGTCGTCATTTTTTAATTCAAGGCTGAACAATTTAATCATCAATTCGACAACTTCAAGTTCAGAGTGTGAGTCATACAATTCCTTCAACTTCTTTAAGGCTTCAAAAGCATTTGAAAATGGTGAAATATGGCGACTCACCTCTTCATTTACAGATGCTACAATCAAGGCATAGGCCTTGTTGTTCTTGTTTTCCCAAATGGAAATCTCCTTATCGGAAGTGGGCTTTGTAGGTGCATTATCTCCTCCTTCACAAACTCCTCTCCACAACTCATTAACAATGAGAGTGTGTTTTATCTTCCATGACCATTCAGGGTAGTTCTCTTTTCCAAAGAGAACTACTCCAACAATTGATATCAGTGAATGCATTTTAAAATATGTGTACTATGTAATAAATGTATTCTGTTGGCAATATACTGTGAAAATATTGACTTTTGGTGGCAATATTTTGTAAAAAAATGCACTTCTAGTATATATATATATATATATATATATGACAGAGTTATTACTTGGGGAAGGGTTATATGGGGAAGGTGTTGTATGGGGAGGTGTAGTATATGGGGGAGGGGGTATATGGGGGAGGTATTAACTTGACAGGCAGAGTTATATTATAATGTGGGTTTATATATTATAACCAAGGGCGATGCATTATATACGGAGGAGGGGGAGGAGTATGTAGCGGAGGAGTAGGATATACGTATGGGGAAATGTTATATAGCAATGGCATAGATGGAGCGGAGTTATACGTAAGCGGAGGAGCGGTAAGCATTGGTGAAGGAGCGGTAAGCGTTGGCGGAGGAGCGATAAGCGGTAAGCAGTATGGTGGTATGGTCTGGGCAGTGGAGCGGTGGTATGTTGGTACGGTATGATAACACACTACGATGTCGTAACAAAGGTGGTTCAAAAACACTGTTTAACACTGATACCAGCACCGCACTACACATCGCACCCGTGTTTAACACAGTTGCACGCAGGTTTAACATTGTTGCAGACACAGTCACCCGGGTTTGTAGTTGATCCCCAAGGTTTTTATATAAAATGGGTTTGTTGCATGCAGACACAATCACACCATACAAATAATTTTCAAAGAAATTTATACATATAACTCCAACATATACACTATTCAACCATCAAACTTCTCAGGCTTTTTAAAACAGATTTACCACGCACCATTGCACCTTGAACTGTAATCACACATTCAACAAAGCCAAGCAGCCATTCGACGCAGCAACTCGCTCTGGTCTTCACACGAATTCCACCTTCTATGCACGAGGAGGCAAAGCAATGCCTCAATGCAACAATTCGGCCCTTCAACAGTTAGAATATGAGATGCAGTCTCGACCAATGCAAGGAATTTTGCAGGGATAAGACAAATATGTCAGTCTGCAGAAATGCAAAACAGAGGCAGGATGGAGTTACAAGGGCAAGAAGGAAGCCAAAAATAGAGGTTGGGACCTGTGCTTTGATACCATGTCAGGCCAGGAGGTAAATCCTCATAGCGAATTATGTTTTTGCACTAAGATTGATCATGGATATATACATGGAGGGAGAGACTCTTGGGCTTCATCTCCCAGTGTCTCTTCATATTCCAATTCTCCTTATTTTCTATTTACACTATTTTACATGGATTTACCTAATCCCAAAGATTAGGTGTCAACACCATGGATTCCCAGAGATGTTCAGGGATTGCTCGAGTTTCATCTATTGGACAAGGAAGATGCACCTGGTTCACCATGCCCAATCGGCTTCACAGTTGTGTCATGCACTTGGCAGATGACCCAGGACCGTATGATGATGTGGCATCACTTACACCATCATCTGAGCCCTTGCAAATGGTCTACAAGCATCTTCGATCTATTTGGAGACCCATGAGGACACTTGTGTGCCCCCACACCCATTGGGAGCACCACAGGTTTATTATTTGGAGAACAAGGGGCCAACCCCTGGTCCACCACTTTTGGGAGTCCTATTTCTCATTATGGCACCTATGGACTTCATCGGGCCTCTTAGAAGGCCCAACGACATGTACTATTGATCATTCGACCTCTTGAGAGGCTTATTCTTTTGTTTGTGAGCTAGTTTGGAGGGCTTGTCACCAAAAGTTAGTTATTTTGCACATTATTTTATTCTAGGGGCTAATGTAGGCCTAATTAGCTAAATCAAACTTATTAGAATTGTATAAATACAAGTGATGTGAATTCATTTTGGCATCATCACTTGGATTGGACTTGTATCTCTCTAAAGAACTTCGCTATCCTTCTAGGAGGACGAATTTTTGGAGCATGGAATGAATTTTGATGTTTGGATTATTTTCTCTTGTCTTGGAGCTTCTTGATTGGCAAAGTCTTGATGGTTGGATATACTCTTAATACATGTATGTGCAATTTAATGTTATTTTCTCTTTCTATTTTTGTCACATACATTGTTGTTGGGATTTTGCTATAATAGGGCTAATTTACTGCATCCATTTATGCGAAGTTGTGGAAATTTGGTTTCTAGATAGTGATGCTTCATGTATGGGCCATGTATTATGAATGAATATTCCTAGAGATGCTTCTTCATTGAAACTCATCTTGATAAGCCATCTATTTTGCAAAACAAAGTATAAAGTTCTTGAAGCTGCTTTTGTTGTTGGCCTAATGCCATGCGAAGTTGTCTTTGAGGCCTTCTTGACATAGAAAATTCAATATCCATAGTCATAATTACTCTTGACTCAAAATCTCCCCAAAGGATTAGGCATTATTCCACCATAAAGGTGATCACCTTAAACCTTATTTCTTCTCCCCCTCTTCTTTTCTAGGCCTAGCCCGTAGGTCACCTAGGGCATCACTTATCTCACAATCTAGCCATCCAAATACTTCGATTTTTGGTCCACAACTGCGCTGGAGTTTGCTCTAGAGGCCCTCCAAATTTCAAGTAAATCTGACGGTGGGATCTCAAGATATCACAAGCCCTAGCTCGGGGACCGTTCCTTGCCCTAAGTTTCCCTTGGCTAGAAACCTCATTGGGATCATTGCATTACCTTTCATTGAAAATTTCTTCCTTGATCCCCTTCTCCTCCCTGATTAGGTCAAGCACATCATTGGTTGCTCAACCCCATTCCCTTGACCTAACCTTGGGTCCGCTTGGTCCCGTGTGGTCCCACAACTTATTGAAGCCAACTTTACAGAGACCACTTGGAAGCCAAGTTTCTTACAAGAATTTTAGGAGCTAAGAATCTTCTTGACAAGTCATATACTCAAACCCTAGCTCCTAAAATTCCCTTAAGCCCTTCCTAGAGAGCCTTTCATCTTGCTTTCAATGCAAGCAAACCTTTCAATGCAAGCAAACCTTATATCTAAGCCTCCCTTGTGAAGAGGCTTTTAGGATCACCTCTCATCCTATCATTGATCCATTCAATTTCGTGATCCTTATTATAACGGGCCTCCTCCCATCGGTGAAAGTGTTAAAATTAGCAACTATGGCCAAACTCCACATGGGTCATCTTATTTATGACCGCTGATATTTTTCTTGGATTCCTCTCTCCAAGAGGTGTAGGATTGATCTAAAGATCATCAGATTCTGACATGTACAAATGAAGTTATGAATTTATTTTGATTATGGTCGAATTGTCAAGGTCGGCCAATAAACTTACGTAGGCCCAGAAGCCCAACAGTCACGTCTATTCATCCTCAACATTGCATATAAATTGAAGGTGATTTAGCCTCATTTGGACACACTCATCTTCACACTTCTTCCTCTCTCTCTTATTGATTGGGTTCGGATTTCTGGGCCTCTCTCTCTCCATACGTCCAAAATTTCAAGAGCGAAATTTCAGGAGACCAAATTTCTGGACAGTTTGACCAAGTGTTGACCAGTATGTGTTGACCTCCTTTGACTGTGTTTTTGTGAGGGCTATCTCTGTTTGGGAAAGCCGCATTTCTGGGCACAAAAATCGAGGCTAAACGTTGACTGTTGACTAGCGTAGACTACAGCGAGGGGACCGCAGGTGGGTTTTTTGACCAGATTTTGACTGGGTTGTTTTTGGGATATTTTAAAGGTTGATTCATCTTGCTGTTTGTAGGTCGAAGTTGACTGAAGTTGACCAATTTGTTGAGGTTCAAATCTGCCTTGTTGACCAGCGTTGACTTTTCTGGTTAGGGCTCTTTTGCTACTGTTATAAATTATCAAATTTGTAAATTGTACTATCTCTCTCTATTGAACTATTGAAGACTAAAAGAAGATTTGATCAAGGGTTTCCCCACATTGGGTTTGTCCCTGGCTGGTGCCATATCTTGTGTCCTCTTGTCTTGGCTTGTCTTCTACTGTTTATGTTTATGTTCTATCTACATTTTACTATCATGTTGATGTGATTGCTAATCTAAATATTGATACTGGGCTAGTAAAGAAATTGAAGAAAAATTGCTCTAAAGCATAGAACATAACATTATTGCCTAAAATTATCATGGTATCAGAGCTGAGGTGAAGACAAAGCCCAAGCAAGAGTGAAAGAACAATCACCAAAGACAATTGGACAAGGACAAAAGGTTCAATGGGTTCCTCATCCTACTTCCCAACTGAAGACAAGCTCCATGATAAATCTGACTATCATGGATGGAAGATGTCTTTTGATTTGACCCTGGAAGAAAATGAAGTGATGAACTCTGTGCAAGGTAAAATACCTGAACCTCCTTCAAATACACCAGCTGTTGCGAAGACCAAGTACAATAGCGCTGAAGTCAAAGCAAAGAAGATTATCAGAGATTCCATTGACAAACATCTAGTAGCCTACATCTCCGAATTGAAGACCTCCAAGGAGATCTACGACAGGTTGGTTGGCATGTTCAAGGTTAGTAATGCTAATCAAATACTATTTCTCAAGAATAAGTTGAAGGATATTAAGAAGGGCAAGGACGAGGATATTCAATCCTATTCCTTGATGATTACTGAGATCAAGAATGATCTGCTCTCACCACCCTTGGAGGACTCCCATCTAAGTGGTATGTATTTAGAACCACCGTCCTCAATAATGATCGAATTCTAGGGTTTGAAGAATTAATGTCGAGATGCATTCAAGAAGAAACAAGAATGGTGGAGCAAGAAATGCCTTCTAAGAGAAGCAACCCCACTACATTCTCCGCTCGTGCCAAAAGGAGAAATAATGCAAGGTCTAAAGGTCATTTCCATGGAAATCCTAGATCTAAGGGAGGAAGGAAGGGGAGGTGCTTTCTTTGCAATAAGTTTGGCCATTATGCAAGGGAGTGTCCAAATAGAAGGGACACATCGCATGAGGATGAACACAATCATTCCAGGGGCAACTTCAACAACAACAATCAAAGGAATGGCAGGTCCAATGGCAAAGGAAAAGGGAATGCGGGACATCAAGGAAATGGTCGATCCTCCAAGAAATCAAGGAACTCCAGGTATGAAGAATCAAATGTTGTTAAAAATAAGCAAAAAGAGTACTATCTTATATTGGCCCTCTCCACTGCCTCTCCTCCGGACATTTTGGGAAATTGCTAAATTGATAGTGGTGCCTCAAGGCACTTCACCGGATACAAGGAAGCCCTCTCTAATCTGATAGAAAAGGAGACAGGTATCCCGTGAAGGGAGTAGGGAATGTTACCCTTCAATTGAATCAAGGTAACACTATTCATTTGCAAGAAGTACTATATGTACCTAATCTCAAAAAGAACTTGGTGTCCATTTCAGCCATGGAGGACAAAGGATTCAAGGTGGCATTCATCGATGGAAAGGTACGTATTTGGAAAAGAAATTTTAAAGATGCTTTTAATCTTAGGTTCAGGGTTGACACTTTGTATCAAGTTGGAGGAAGCCCATTGGGAGCCATGTCTTGCGACACATCTCTACAATCTAAATGATGGCACCAGAGGTTTTCCCATCTTCATTATAAGGCCTACCCGATGTGAGACAAATGGTGACCGGTATGCCCGAGTTCAAAGTAAAGCGTGAAGGTGTATGTCTGGGATGTGCCGAAGGAAAACTTACAAGGGGACCATTCCCCTCAAAGTAATAGCAAGACCACAGATATATTACAATTGATCCACTCCGACATATCTAGCATGGTGCCCCCAAACTCTTTGGGAGGATGCTTATATTATCTCACCTTTACGGATGATTATTCTCGCAAGACCTGGATCTACTTCTTGAAGAAGAAGGATGAAGTGTTCACTTGGTTCCGACACTTCAAAGCTTTAATCGAAAGCCAACCCGAGAAGAAAATCAAGATATTGAGGCCTAATAATGGGACTGAGTACGAATCCAATGAATTCCATGATTATAGCAGAGAAGTTGGCATTAAAAGGGAGACCACAACACCATACACTCCTGAGCAAAATGGTGTGGCTGAAAGGAAGAATCGTACTATTGTAGAAGTTGTTCGTGCCATGCTTCATGATCAAGGGCTTCTGAAGAAAATGAATGCTACGTGAATTCGTAAATCTAATACATACATGTTCATTCAAAGCATGAACATGTGTATTAGAAGTTGTTCGTGCCATGCTTTGATAGATCCGGGGTTAGATTTACGAATTCACTTAGCATATTCATTCTCTAATGTTGGAGTAGGATAAGAGAAATAATAAACTCCCTTGAGCATTGCAGTAGCATGAATAAGCTCGACATGTGAAAATTAGATATTATTTCATGTTGACATTGGCACTGTTGGTTTATGCCTCGTTATCTAAAGCCAATTTTGAAATAATGATGGAATAAACTATATGGACTTGTAATGTGGTGTTTAAGGATGTTGATGCGGGCCCATCCCGCCACATATTTCTGCTTGATAATAGTGATCATTTCTAATAAATACATGTCGATATTATGAGGTTCTAATATACTCCCAAGAAGAGCATGTGCTCGAGTTGGAGCCAGTCGTTACCCCTCATTTCGCATGAAGCCTTTACTAGTGAATTTTTTCACTACCCTTGTGATTTCATCACAAAGAACTTTAGATGGCTAGGGTTTCCAGTTGGTTCCTTGTATTGATGATGACATGAATGATGATGCGTTGGAGGTTTTGATGGTACATTGTTTGGTATTATTGTTGGACACCTAATCCTAAATGGGTTAGTGTGAAAGCCGAATGGACAAAAGGAGTCCAAGAGACCTTGGGATGTGAAACCCAAGAGTCACATAATGTACTATAAATGTAAATCTCTTGTTAATAAAATTGTATTGCATGTTTTATCTTTCATATCTCTCTTGCTGTCCATGTGTGTTTAACATGGTATCAGAGCAGGCGTATTCCTGCCCTGCATAATTAATTTGAGCCATTTGTTTATGGCGTTTCTGTGCAGTTTATTTCTGCCATATTCCTTTATACAGACCTGCGCTCTGTCTACCATATTCACTTGAATAATGAAACGTCCCTATGCCAGCGCTGTCCAAGCTGTTCTGACATGTCTGTCTGCCATATCGACGCTCTATTCTGCGTTACCTGCAACCTCTGTCTTTTACAGTCCTCACGCTTGAAATTAGACTTGCGCTCTTTGTCCATAAGCGTTTCATGGTAATTTTAGTGTTGTCCTGTCTGTCATTTTTTCGCTGGTTTTATCTGCCATATGCGTTTTATTTCTGAACACTGGCCTAAACGCTGCTCTCTGCATGAACTCATTATTTCACCTACGCCTCCATTTACTTTTTGTAGTTGGACTGAATGCGTTTGAATGCGTTACCGAATGTTGTATCAGTCATCCTTTTGAAGGTGAACAGTCACTATGCGTATTGAATGCTGTGGGTTTTAAACGCTGTGGGCCTGAGTTTTGTTTTAAAAAACGTTGTTTCAAAAGCGTTGTCTTTCTGCTCCATTCATATGTTTCCGCTCCCAGTTTGGCATGGTATTTTTTAAAACGGTGTTTCATTGTTTTTATGAATCAACCTGCGAGTTAAGTCAAGATTAAAGTTTCGCAGATCTGCCATGTCTATAAGCAAGCGATGGCGACACTGAGTGATCATACTCCTGATCTTGTCCATCTGAAGAAGGTGACCTGCTAACTTCAGACGTACTGTTGCTAACAGTGGATGTGCCAATTTCCAGGGGCCTTCTTGCCAGGGTTAACACTGAAAACGACACACCTAATTTTAATACAGAGCATCAGGATTTTCTGCTCCACGGAAGGCGAATTTTCGTCTCTGTAATGTAGCCAACTCGATTCCCTGACAGTCGTCGAGGATCTGGTGAAATATGCTGACCGTTTTCTTGCAATCATGGACACGATTTCTAACCGTGATTTTCTAAGAAGTGCAAAGCCTCCTCCATCAGCTTCCAAGTGGGACAGCAGAGAAGGGGAGAGGGCACGCTATTGCTGGCCCAATTTCTCTGAATTCGAAGAATATCGAGACTGAGAATGTTCAACAGCCGATACCCATAAGAGGCCGACTCGTCGAGCTCCTCGGCGAGCTGTTGATGCAAAAGGAAGCTGGTCTTCTAAGAATGAAGTGAGTTCGGATCTGTTGAGGATATCTGGATTAAAGGCTCACAACATTGTTCTTAGGCCACAGAACCCGGAGGCCATCGGACCGCAAGCTCTGTTTCTCAAGTACGTGACTGCTCAGGGAATATCCATGGATCCTGAGGTGTATCTCCGTCCCACAGGAGGTGGATCACACCACGCATTTCTTTAGCGAGAAAGATGGCGTGGGATTTGTGATCGAGGAGTAATATGGTTTATTAATGTGTACCACAATTTGATCCGCTGAGTTATCATTATACATAAAAATTATTCGATGTTGTTGTACATCTGAAATCAGTTTGTGCAGTGTTCAATCCCCAGAAATCACATATTGTTAAGTTGGAAGAACTTGAATCTTTTTTGGGTATCCCGAATATTTTGTTTTCGTAATTAAAAGGACTTCAATCTCTGATCAAGTATTTACATTGTGAGATCCCTTAGGGTCTGATTTTGGCACTGTAAAGGTCCATGAAATTGTTAAGGATTTAGACTGTAAGTGTGATTGGTCTTCAAATGTGATTTCGGTACCCAGAAAGGCCTTCAATCCGCGATCAATGTGCATCATCACTGCTGGCAATCCTCAAATGTTGATGCGGGCATTTACAAGGCTTTTAATATTTGGTTAATCATGTTCAATAATCCCGGGGCTGAAGCTTAAAATTTGCTTTAATTATTCTGAAAGCCTTGACTCTGGTCAAGCCAGGAGAATATTGTTTCATGATAGCCCTCATTTGATAGTCAGTTTTATGACACTTGTTTTTTGACAAGTTACTCGCTCTCTGATATGGCACAATCATAGTATATCGTTGTTGCAGCAGTTTAATGGATGGTTCAGTTATATTTTTGAAACATAAAGCCAAGGCCTATCAATGCAGTTGTGAGATTGCGGAGAGCCTCTGAGAGATTCGTCGTTGCTGCATTTTTAATAATTTGTATCTTCTGAAAGACAACCAAGAAGTTCCCTAGTTCGTGTGACATCAAAGAATGCGATATCTTGGTTAATAAGATGTCGAAATAAATCCTTTCTCAGTCGAGCAACAACACGCTCACTTGATGATGCAATACACCATCCACGCAGTACAGTAGCAAATGAACCAATTAAGATTATAAGAAGAATTTCCACAATAGTGTTTTTGATGGTATTAAAAGCATCTGCGTTCTCTTCTTCCATTCTCAAATCTCTGCTGACAATATCAATAATCTTGCCGCCATATTTTGGAACTAAAATATTTGTTCTGGATGCAATGAAAAGTGCCACAGTTGCAATAGTCTGCTCATTAAGCCACCAGCGCTTGCCCTGTGTTTTTCTTTAATCTGCATGATTTTCTTTGTGTAGCTTGAAGATATTTAGCAGTTGACATTTTTCTATGGGATTTTGGAGGTTTTTTAAGGTGTAGAAAAATGGCTAAGCTTGAAAGAATATTAGAGTTATTGAGAACTCTAATCGTATCCACTGCTGACAGCGCAATCATAATCAATAAAGACATTATTGCTGACATTCAAAAATGTATACAAAATGCACAAGAAAATATTGAGTTTTTGCAGCTGGAAACAAAGCTACAGCAGGAAGAATTACAGCAGTGGAGTCATTATTCTGAACTTGTTTCTGTTCAGAAGATTGAAATGGACTCCCATAAGCAGCAAGTTGATTCAGATCTAGTGCCCTATGAAGTCACAGAATTGCATGCAGATGCAGAAACTCAGTCTGCACTTCTCAAGCCCATCATTAAACCTTGGGAAGAGCTTGTCCACAACAAGCATAGAACTAATCTTAGATATGACAAGGACTTGTCCTTTCATATTCCAGACTATGCCAAGCCCATTCAGTTTCAGAGTGCTGGATTTATTCATGATAGTTCACCTGCTCCTCATGACAATTCACCTCCAGCTGTTCCAGACTTTGCCCCTCTTCCACAGCAACAACAACAACAACAGTTTGTAAAATGCCAACACTGTGACCGAGTTGGCCATTTGAAAGATCAGTGTTTTGATCTTCATCCATGTAAGCACTGTCATAAAACTAGTCATTCTTCACACAGATGCTTCAGAAACAAACGTCCTGCAAGAACAAAGATTCATCTTGGATGGATCGTTTCTTGGCAATGGGCATCAACAGCCAAGAAGATATTCCAAACACATGTCAGAACTTGCTCCAGAATATTGAACAGTCTTGCAGTTGAGTTTTCTCCATCATCTCACCTTGTATCTGACAGGGGGGGAAATGATGGTCATCTACAAGCTTCAGAGTCACATCAAGCGAGCCTGAGCCACAACCTGCCACACCAGTTTTAAAGTTGTAGCCAGAGACAAAGATGCCCATGAACATGCCTTCAGTTGGCGATCTGGGACACTTCCTCTAGCAGAAGACTTCAGCTTCTTGCCAGTTTTGGAAGATTTCCGGGAACAAAATTGAGAACACTTCCTCTAGCATAAGACTCCAGCTTCTTGCCAGTTTTGGAAGAGTTCCAGGAATTGCATTAAGCATTCCAGAGTTGTTGGTCATCCTTAAACCATCACAGGTTGAGACTTCCCTTTTCAGGTTGAAGTTTTACCTTTTATACGGGGTGAGGCCTCCCTTTTATGGTTGAAGGTTTCCCTCTTTAAACAATAGGATCACTTCCTCTAGCAGAAGACTTCAGCTTCTTGCCAGTTTTGGAAGAGTTCCGGGAACTGCACTAAGCGTTCCAGTGTTGGTGGCCATCCTTAAACCACCACCTCCCTTTATACCAACATTTCAGAGAGCACATTCAGCCTAGTGCTGCCATGCATTTTTGCACATTTTGTATTACAGCTCTCTTCTTGGACTCATACATAACCCTTCGGATTAAGGGGGGGAATGTTGGACACCTAATCCTAAATGGGTTAGTGTGAAAGTCGAATGGACAAAAGGAGTCCAAGAGACCTTGGGATGTGAAACCCAAGAGTCACACAATGTACTATAAATGTAAATCTCTTGTTAATAAAATTGTATTGCATGTTTTATCTTTCATATCTCTCTTGTTGTCCATGTGTGTTTAACAATTACACTTAATAATATGATGTTTTAGTCTCCTAACTTTTCTAGATGATGGGACACAAGGATGTATGGACCTCTTGGTGAAACGCCCTAGCACTTTGGGGCTAACTACACATTACATTGTCATCTCCATTTGATTAGCTTCACCATGACGTAGAGCACTTGGCATGTACTCACCTTTTCACATGTGTTTTATTACTAAAATGGATCTCCATCTCTCTAAAACACTGTAACAGCTCCATTTTCTAATCCTCATAATTAATTATGATTTAAATAATAATTAGGTCCTGGCATGGATGTTTAATGACCATGCTTTATTTTATGCCATGAGGAAGGTATGCCATGGAAAAGAAAATAATGTAATTACTACACTTATTCTTAATAAATATATCCAAGTATGGATGAGGTAGGAGCATATTAAAAAGCGACAATGATTTCATAAGAAAGGGAGAGTGAGGGGGTCCTAGGGGAATTATGCATGCCAAATAATCGATATGCTAGTTACCCAAATCATTTTGCAATTTACCATCAATCCTCCTTAATTTAGTAAAGCCAACCATTGAACGAGTTTGGTGTGAGTATACCTTCCACAATTATGAGCAAAAATGGGTTGAGTACCTTGATGATAATATTTGTGAGAGATGTGGTCAAATCACCTTCTAGAAATTTCTCCCGTGTCCTTGGAAATCACAAACACATTTGAAGGGGATGAATGTCAAGGGAAATGGATCATGGATGGTTTACTTCTTTGAGGGAATGATCACTAATCATTGAGCACCCATGTGTTTCGAAGAGAAGAGTGTTGTGACTATGAAAGACAGGGTCAACTACGAAGAGGCAACAACTCAAGATGGAAGAAGATTTGTTTTAGCAACCGCAAATGGGGAGACATTTGCGTGTGACAGAAAGGTCTAGGATTGAGCAAGAAGGCAGTCAGCTATAGAGGCAAGATTTAGGCATGTGCAAATAAGTGATTGAGTTGAAGGAGGAGCGAACCCCTTCCTACATTGATGCAAAATGTTGAGTGACAGAAAACTGCAAAAGAGTGCATGTAGCATGTGTGCAGTTCAAATGAGAGGAAGAGAATGTACAAGGGGGAATAGTGAAACCTGAGAGAAGAGAGTTAGAGCAGAGGAAGATTAAAGAAATCAACTAGTGTTAAATTCATGAGGGCCACCACACTATGATTTCAATAGCAAAGCAAGGAACCCTATAAAACTCATTGAAAAGGGGGAGAATCCATGGGCAGCAATTGGACCCCTATGAAAACACTGAAGAGCACTGGAGGGAGAGGCTTTCGAAGGGTTGCGCAACAAAGACAAAATGCCTTCTTGTGTTGTGTGGGGTAGGTAGTGGAGTGCCAGAGTGCTAAGTTGGTCCAAGAAGAGCTCCAAAACAAGACCTTTGTTAAAGAGGTATGTTTTGAATTACAAGTTTTGCTCTCTCCATATTCATTCTTGATAGACTATTACTAACATTTATGTGTCTAGCTTTCCTGAATATTAAAGATTCTTGATTGGGTGATTCATCATTAGATAAATCTACCCTCCTCATATCCTTGATTACTCTTATGAAACCCCAGAAAGGTTCATTGTGGAAACCCTAACTTAAGGGTCTGCTGATAATTATGTGTGGAACCCTAGCCTACTTAGGGTCATTGGTGAAGTCCAAAGAAAAATGTCTGATGTTTTGATGAAGTCATGTTTGGGGTTTTGGTATGGTTATGGAAACCCTAACTTAGGGTTGAGGGTTGAATGATAATCTCTGAAACCCTGAACCTTTGAAGTATTGGTAATTTAGGGTTTGCTATGTTTTGCATGTTTTGTATTGAAACCCTAGATCATTAGGATTTGGTTGGGTGTATAAGCAAAACCCTTATAATGTCCTAGAAATGATTTCCTTGGGATGTGTGTGTTTGTCTGATCAAACCCTAGTCTAATCAAGTTTGTTATATGTCTAACTCTTATTGATATTTGTGTAGTTGGGTTTGACTAACACATGTTATGATATGCTTGTGCATGATGATGGAATCCTAGATATATTAGTCCTAGGGTTTGGAACTAAGACCTAGTCGAAGTTTGATTCTCTACGATGATAGTTTTGTGAATTCTATGGTTTTGTAATTAAACCTTAGTAGAAGTCCAAATCTCTGATATATGATGACAATGTGATAATTTGAGAAATTTGAGTTTTAGTTAATGTCTGATTGATTGAGAAAAATCTAGGGTTTGCAACAAACCCTAATGGAAGCTAGTCATGTTGTTGATTGAGCTGTGATTGTTTGTTGAATCTCATGTATGAAATCTAGGGTTTGTATGAAATCCTAGTAGGAAGTCTAACATATGAATTCTAAAAGTTGTTATATACATTGTAAATCTATATTTGTTTGAATTATTTCTAGGGTTTTCTATATGATGTAGTAGGGTATGTCATACCTCTAGAAGAAACATTGAAACCCTAGATGTAGTGAAAGTTGTAATGAAATGCTCAAAGCCTTGATAAAGTAGTCTAGGGTTTATGACAAAAACCCTCGTAAGAAGTTGAAAAGTATGTCTCTTGTATCTAACCAAGTTTGAGTATTTTGATGTCTAAAGTTGAATGTTTCCGTGATTCTAATATGGTTAACTTCATGCTTCTATAGATTTGGTTGTACTTGCTATCTAAGTTGTGCAGGTACATGATCTTCACGATGGTGAAGATGTTCGTAAAGAAAAGTTGATATGATAAGCATGATATGAATGATGATGATCATGATAACTCTGATGAGAAGGATGGAAGCCATGAAAGATTCTTCGATGTCGTACAAAAGAAGTTGAGCCCCTAAGTTGAGAGGGAGCTTGGATGAAAGTTGATCTCCCTAGGATAAGAGGAAGCTTGGGAATATTCCTTGTATAGGAATGATTAGATCCTCTCTGATTAAGAGGGAGTGATGGATATGATTCTCTACTCCGTGCGTCATGCAATAGGCCAGGACTAACAATCGTAAGTTTTAATGAAGGCCATGAGTGAGAGAAGAAAAATTGGAGAATGCATGTTGAACGGCTGCTAAAATAAGAAGACTTCGGATCTATTTATAGAATATGTTGTTGCATGAAAAGTAGGAAAGGAAGTAGTATGGTTGAGGAATCTTCTGTCAAGATTCATTTGGAAAGTTCCAAGTCCTACTGTGAAAAGTTGAGAAGCAACATCAAGTTGTCTAAAAGACCCCGGAGGTTTGTATCTATTTATGTACAGTTGAAGTTTGTTATTGATTGGGGTTGTGTTCGTACAAGTAAATCTCTCAGAAGTTTGATACCATGTTTTTACATGCTTAGTGTTGTTGGTCAGTTTGTTTGGAGAGATTTGTTGTGATCTACTTGATCGGGGAGGATTTGTTACCATTTAGGAAGTTGAGGCTTTGTGAGTGAGGCATTGCCTGGGAGGACATTTGGTCGGCACTTTGTGTTGATGTCTAGTTCCCGAAGTAGGGAGGGTGTCGTTGGTCATGGAGCTCTGACCTCGGATATGCACCTAGATCCCTAGGTTGATGGTTAGTAAGTAAGCTTGATGGTACCCAGAGAAGCTGAAAGCTTTAGTCCATCTTAGTCCCACCTGGATAGATTGCCCTAGTCAAGAATCTAGTCCATGGCATTGCGATGCTTAAAATTCTTCATGGTTCATGTGTTTTGAAATCTTCCTTGCACTTGTACTGATGAATACCTCCCTAGTTAAGAGGGAGTGTTGAAATTTGTAACTAGGTTCGATCTTCATTAATGTATTTGAGATGTACTTATCAAAAGAATGAAGAAAATATTTTTATTATTATTTCTATGACTTATTAAAGCATGGGTTTCATGCTTGGGTCATCTTGTTCTAAGTCAAAGTCCCCATTGAGGACTTTTAGGATTTATTTTGAGTCATTAGAGTCATTGTACATTAAAAGAGACCCTTCTTGGGCTTTCGAATCATGTAAAAAGAATTATCTTTGAGTCAAAAATGAATTTAGTCTCCTCCACACCAAGTCGGCCTCAAGACAAGTAATTCGTCCTCCTAGAAGGCTATAAATATAGGGCAGTTCGAATTCATTTGGACCATCTCATTCTCTCTCACATAGTTCGATTTCTGAAGCTGGAAGCTAGAAAAGTGCGAAGTTGAGAAAGGGCTAGAGGAAGGACTGAAAAGGAGTGTGAGTTTCTGGAAGGAGATAGTAAACATCAAGATCAAAATTTTTGGACAACTCTCACGCTGTTCTGAGGTGTATCAAGGCAGATCGAAGTTCTCTAAGTTTGGTCAAAGTTTAAGCTGTTGTTGTTGCTAGGTCGAAGAGCTACTAGGTCAAAGTTGTTGTTGATGCTGCTAGGTCGAAGTTGCTTGTGAAGGGTTGTCATCTACAAGAAGAACTGAGGGCTAACTTGGTGTGGAGGGAGTCTTCGTCTGGGTCTAGAGTCTTGGATTATCTCGAGAAACTATTGAAGAAAGAATCGTTGACTGGGTTTTCCCCTAGATAGGGGTTTTCCCCTAGTTGTACATCTATTGTCCTTGTGTTATTTTTTTGGTAATTGCTTGATGAACTAAAAGATAAAAGAAGAACGTAAAGGTAAAAGAATCACAAGTAATTATCTATATAAGAAAATCTTTCTTCCTTTTTGATTTTCTAACACAGTGGGCCAACCTATCTTTAATTATCATTGTCCTTTCAATGTGATTCTTGAATCATATAATTATATGCTTGACAAAGAAATTGATAGTGTGGTTTAGACTTTAGAAGTTCCTAGAAAGAACTTAGCAAAATTTTGCCCTGAACCCTGTGATTTGCTTCTCAAGGAGATGCTTGAGAAGGTTTCCCCTTATAAGTGTTAGATGGGGAAAAGAAAGTTGAGTTAAAACTCCTGCCAAATGATTAGGGCTTGGGCCTTGTTATGACTCTATCATTGTTTTCTTGTAAATGAGTTTTTGAGTAGCTTTATCAATGTGTTGTTGTAAACGAGTTTTGGCAATAGCCTGATGCTTAGAAAATTATATAGCTAAAGACTTCGGAAATTTCAAGAAAACTTTTGTAAGTTTTGCCATATCGCACAAATAAAATTTTCGTGCAATATAGTACATATCGCACAAATAAAATTAATGATATGATACAGTGTGTATTGCATGGGAAAAATCTTTCATGTGATACAATATTTATCACCAGCAATAGAATATTTCATGACCTAGTCAAAATATCAGAAAACTTGAGGAAAATTCATGTATCACAAGATAATATTTTCATGTAGTGCAATATATCACACCAAGATACTTTCCTAGTACGATACACCACACAAAAAGGAAAAATGGTAGTGTAATACACTGCATGAGAAGATAATCTCAAAATGTGACAAAGTGGGAGGCAGAAGAAAAAGAAGACGAAGGACTTGGGAATTTTGGGGAAAACTTAGGGTTATACTATATTGCATGAAAAGATTTTCTTGTGATGGAATACATCAAACAAAGAGAAAATAATGAAATGTGATCAAATAAGATGAATGATATCACAAGGAAATATTTTTGTTGAATGTGATACACCACAAAAAAAAGATAATCTTGAGATGCAATAAAGGGAGAAAAAACTAGCCCTCGGGGGTAGCTCACTTAGTGAAGCATGTAAATGTGTTATGTAAAATATTATGAGGCCCTTGGTTCAATCCCCCAATTAACCTATTTCAATGTTAGGAATAGGCGTGGTGCATCTAGTGGTTACGGTGGTAGCGAACGAAATCAACCCCATGTCACATGAGTATGAGATTGTCACAGTTGTCAATTTCATTAGTCAAAAAAAAGGAAGGAGGAAAAACTCTCCTTGTCACAACAAAATGATTTTCATCACAACACAATATTACAAGAAAAGATTTTTGGAAGATGTGATATGTTGCATCGAGAAATTTTTCTATATGACACTGTAAAAAAGAAAGATTTCAAGATGTAATAAGCAAAGGAATCCTTCACAAGAAGGAAAAGAAGTCTTAAAGACTTGAGAGAATTTTTAGATAAGATTAAGGAAGAAAATAAAGAAGAGGCTTGTCTTGCAAGGATGAAAGGTGAGCAATATGCCACGTGAAAGAAAAGATGGGGGTGCAATAAAAGAAGGAAGAAAGATTCTCTTTATCACAAGAAAAGAAAAAAGGGAGATGCATACACTGCAAGATGAAAAGTTATGGGGTGCAAAAAGCAGCAAAAGAAATATCTTCAAAGTGCAATAAGGTGTTTCACAAGGGCAAAAATAAAAAGGTGTGATACTCTTAGTGTCCCATATGGCACAAAATCATCCTAAGATGAGTGACTTAGCAATAAGGTTGTACATAATATTTTCATGGACCGTACAATTGAAGTTCATGATAATGGTAACATGGTGTGTACAAATGATAATGCAGCATCCACAAATGTTAAAATGTCCTTGTATGGATGATGATGTGACAAAACCCTCAAAGTGATTTCACTTGGGGAAAAGATGGTTTATTGGCGAGTAAAAGAAACTCAAACGTCAACAAATGAAATAAACTTAACCCATCAATGAGTGCAATAAAATCATTTAGTAGAGGAAATGGACTCACCTCTCGAAACCCATTATAAACCCATTTTTAGCACTCGATATAAACTTGTGCTTCGCCACATTAACTAAATTGGCCATCAACACTTTGAGAAAAGTGCTATCAGCGCCAAAGTTGAAGAGTCTTCTGATAGAGATGGTGAACTAGACCAAGTGCCACATGTCTTGATGATGTGAAAACGAGAGAATTCATACAGGATTCAAGAGGCCATAACTTCTTGCTACAAGATCAAAATTGGGCAAGAGTATAGTCCTTAGAAAGGTCTCAATGAACGCAAGTGACCTATGATAATCAAAATGAATATTCGAGTTATGATTGAGAAAGGAAAAAAGCAGTACCCTATGCACTCAATTAGCCACAATGAGGACTAGGTTATGGTTTAGAAAAGTGGATTTCAGGGAAATTTGTGAAAATTTCATGCTCCCGCTAGCCTAATAGCAATTATGGCATTGGTGGATGTTACAAACACCCTAGCTCTTGTGGGCAATATTCACATGTGTAAGGGTTACTTGTAACACGAAACATGTTTCCACCTAGAACCCCTCCCTACTAGGGCTCACATTTGGAGGCACATGCAAAACTATCATTATTTCATACATATTTTGATGAAGTCATCCTTCTCCATGATGAATTGGTTGACTTACTGTCACTTGGCACGTGGCTCATGGCATTCTTGAATTACTCTTCCCACCACCTTACAAGTTACATCTCCTCGTAATTTACTGGTCCCCACATGCCAGCTTGAGAAATATTTTGCATACATGTTGAGGCATTTTGTTGGATTAAAGAGGTTCATCCCTTCTTTTCACGGAGATGGTTGAGTATTGTTGATACTCCAGATGTTGAAGCCTTGTTCATGGATTCATTTACTGGATTTGGAAGGATGTACCTCTCAGAGACCTCACACACGCCATCTTTGAAGGTGTTTACTAGGTGCATGCTTGATGATGGAGGAGGACATCACCTTTGGAGATCATTCTACATAGCTTTTCATCCTTATTAAGGGGACATCTCACTCGAGGGGGAGGTTACAAGGTTCAAACCATCAGTTTAGAAGGGCATACACCCTTTTGGAACCTTTTTGCACACATATTCATGCTATTACTAAGGGTGTCCACCTTAGAGGAACTATATTTGTACATTGAAGGGTAAAATCTACCACTTGGACAGAGTTTTCCATGTCTGGTAACATCTCTTCTCTCCTTTCTTATCTTAGTCTTTGATGTGTAATAATTTGTTTTATATATGCTCTCAAAATTCTAGCAAGATCATTAACTTCAATGTCTAGGGTAAAAATAAGTTGGCTAGTTAAAGGTGGAACCTTTGGAGCTCTTCCTCGTAGTATTTTTGCATTAAATTCCAGCAAGCATAGAGTGAAGGTTATTGAGTCGTTTAGCATTACTTCCTTTCCTTACACATGAAAATAAGCCCTCTTACATATCTCTTTGACTACATCTTCCTTCCATCACCCCTTTTATACCCCTTTAAAACCCCCAAAAATATTGTTTTACTAGAGCTACTCTCATATCACCTCGTGCCTCACTGCTTAGCTTTAGTATCCCTATGAGGGATGCCCCCTTGAGCTGGAGGAGAGGCAGCCTTAAGTGAAGAGTATAGGTTACTTAGGTGACAATGGTGACTGTCCTATCGGTTCCCTCTCAGGTTGTACATTGTGGATTAAAGATTTTATCATCAAGTACAAGTTGGGAGGTAACAATACTAATTGAGAATTAACACCATGACTAAACCACAACCAAAAGATGTGTTGGCGAAGCAAGTTAACAATCGACAAAATATGAACTGGCTCATACAGCCTACATTGCAAAATAGGTAGATGGACTACCACTCAAATGCAGTAGGAAAACAAAAGCACAATTTATGCCGTTTGTGGGAGGTTGACTACGAATGATGCTTGCTTCTAAAATGTCTTGCATGTGACAGCAATGGATCCAAACAAAGAATATGATGATTCACAGCAATAGCTTTTGGCAACCGAAGAATTAAGAGATTGAGAAAATCTAAACGCATAATTTGTAGACTGTATGTCTGTCGTATGTTAAAAAAAGGAACAACATTATGTACATATGTGCATGTCTCCAACACACTGACCATGTTGCTATACAGAATAAAATCTGTGGTTAAAAACAAGGACTTTGGATAAATGTAGGAAAAGAAACAGAAGACAAAAAATTACAAACAATATAAAAACACAAGAACATTGAAAATTTTCACTCATAGCAGGCACTCACCAAATTTCTGAAATACATCTCTAACATTTTCAAAGCTCTCATCGATTTTAGGAAATCTCATGATGATACTATTGAATGACTTCAGGGTGCTTCCTCCAGAGATTGCTTTTTTCCTCATAGCCTCAACCATCTTCTGTTCAAGTTTGGATGAAGCAGCAGTCCTCCAAAATATTTGAAATTTGCTTGTTTTTCCACCCATTTCAATAAATATCTAACACTTGTAAAATTCGACACACCGTCAGATCCCTGCTCAAAAAATAGCAAAGTGTTAGAAGAAACTTTAAGGGAAATTGTTGAGATGCATTCCTAATGATATAAAAGTACAAAGGTAACGTCTGGTCTATAATCAGAGGCAATATAATATTTTTCAAGCGTATCAATGTGATCCCTATATTGGAAGCCTATTCTGCTATTTTCAAAATATAGAGGTTAGGAAGCTAAGACAAGTATGGTGGATGGTGAATTGGAAAAGAACACGACACCCTTTGTAGGTAAAGACCCATAGTTGGATTCTCAAAAACTTAGGAAATTAAGCACATTTATCGGCAAGAAAGCAACTAGCTCTATTTATGTCTGTAATGTTCTCTAGTTCCTAGTAGATCCAAATTATATTTTCAAACTCAAGATGCCTCTAGACCTATTAAAGGGGTGACTTTTGCTTAACCATATATGCAATTAAATATGCCTGATGAACCTATTAAAAACTTTACATTTCTCCTTGTTATTTTGCACTGAAAACATTTGCTGCAGTTGATATAAAAATTGAGTCTCATTTCACCTGAAGCCACACAATATTATTTGAATAGCTTCTCAAAGGACGCTACCAGCCGATTTTATGCCAAAAGGCCTTTAGTTTCAGGACACTACCACCCGAGTATGTAATATGAAGTACACTATAATATTCATCAACGTTCTCATTAATTTTACTGACCTTGTTTAATGATTTTAATAGAAAGCTTTTGTCTCTTCATTGAAACTAAACAATGATTTTACAAGCCTTTATTCAATTTGAAGTCATGGCTAAAAAGCAATCAGGTCATAAAATTGAGGTAGTGCACACTGATAATGGAGCAAAAATTGTATCTATGACAGTCAAAGTATTTTGTTGAGACAAATGTATATTGAGACAATTTGTAATTTTTATACTTCTCAATCAAATGGTGTTGCAGAACATAGAAATATAATTATAGTCAAGGCAATACAAGACCATTTTACTTAAGGGGTATAAGAACTGATAAATTGTCCCAATATACCTTCTTGCCACCAAAATGCTTTGGATGGCATTGCAGCTAATTTCCCTCTGTTATCAGTGCCATGTATTTAAACTGTTTATTCAAGTCAAATGTCATTACCTGTTTCAAGGTATCAAAAACTCCCTCCTTTGACTTTATGACATACAAAAACATTTTTCTACTGAAATCATCAATAAAGGTTAGAAAATAATGGACTCAGTTGAACAATTCCAAATTCATCTACCAATAAATGTCTGCATCCAACAAGCTTCAACTCTATTCACCACATGTATAAATGTTTTTCAACATCTAAACCTTCAGAAATATTCTTCTTCTCCATCTTAACTTAGCCTCTGATGTTGGCATGCCTAGAATGTTGATGCTGAAGCTCTAACCTGCCATCTTTTGTTGTCGTAAAGATGGTATTACCAACTTGTAAACATAAAGACTACCTTCCATGAAAGCTTGCATAAATGATAAGATTATTACTTGTTTGTTTCTTTACAAAGCAAGTCACCAATTAAACTCCACTTTCAACCATCAATTTGTAACGTTTTGATCACACAACAAACCCCTCGATAGAGTACAAAAATGTCAAAATCCATAAGTTTGTCTTTCAAATGATGTTCTAAAGAAAACTCTAATTCTCCAACTCCATAACTCGTGAGGTTGTTATCATCTCCTAGTTGGACTCTTTTATTGATATTTAAAACATTATAAGTTTATATTCTGTGTTGCTACTGAATCTACAGTCAATCAATTCACCTTTTCTACATCTCTTCGGATGCAGAGACTGAACTATCACTATCAAAATTATCTTTTGAAAGAAAAAGCATTCTTTCACAATATCTAACACTGCAACACTAACCTCTGCTTGCCTCTTCCAATAATCCTTTTAAAAATAACCTTGAAAGTCAAAATAAAAACACCTCTCGTCATTGCCAGTCTTTGATTGTCTTTCTATGGGATCCTACTTATGATCATATTGCTGCCCTTTTTGAGAATCCTTTTGCTGAGCAATTCAGTGCTCGTACTTGAAGGTGGAAAGCAATTCAAAAGTTTTAGTTTCCAAGCACTTTAAAGCCTCCTCTTGAAGTACAATGAACTGCACTATCTTCTTTTATGCCTACATCGAGCCCCTATATTTCTTCTTATAACAAAGTGTTGACTAAAGTAACCTTTTTTCATTTAAAAAATTATATTCCAATGCATGGTATGACAGTGGTATAGACTTTAATCGTGACTGTACCTATTGGGACTTTGGCACCTTATGTTCCTCAACTGCCACTACAAATTGCAAGTACAAGTCTTTACAAGCGAAAAAATTGCTACTACTAGCTGTTTATGAATGGGCATGTGCGTCTATGTGTTCCAAGTAATATCTAGATGGAGAGCAGCTCAACTGCTAGCCACAACAGCAGCTGGTAACCCAGATGGATTCAACCAGATTTGGACCTATGGCCTCCCTGTTAACAACATGCCTTGGGCAGAGAGTTCAACTAATTGAGCTAACCCTGGGGATTTTTTTCCAAAAGAGAACTTCACAAGATCCCCCCACCTCTTCCCCAAAGTATCCATAAGGAGAGTGGCTAAACTGCCAGCCACAACAGCAGCTGATAAACCCAAAGGAATCAACTGGATTTGAACCTAAGACCTATTGCCTCCTTGTCAGCAACATGCCTTGGGTGGATGGTTCAACCAATTGAACTAACCCTTGGGACTCCTGCGTGTAAGGTAATCCCACAACTCCTTCAATGTTTTACTGTGCACATCATCAATTAGAATATGACCCAATAGCACAATTCAAATAATGTGTTATGATTTACCCTCCTTTTACCAAGGATCTGTTGCCTTTTCGGTGCTTTTGGACCCGGGTTTCTTATGCATACACATTAATACACCAAACACGCCTTCCCCTTGAGCAATCTCAGATTCTCCACTTTCAATTGCTAAATGGCAAACCCTCTGTTATGAAATGAGATGAACACTGTAGCTGCACAGAAGCCATATCTTTCAGTATTTTATCAAAAAAATTGCAAACATAAACTTAGCAGCTCATCTAAATATTCTGTCAGCCATCTTACAGGAATTGTCTCACATTCTCAGACACAACATTTGTCAAAAAGTCTGCAAGGATTATTCAAATTTCGAATTTTTAAATTCCAATTGTCTTTTAAAGTTAAATAGATTTTATAGGGGGATTATATTTCCTCACCATACATAGCTCGGGATGCTGTAATCGCTCTCCCCATGGCTTGGACTTGCTATTTGGGACTGTTGTCTCATTAAACATTCAGTACAGAACAAAGATCTGCACAAGATAGGGTATTTATCTTCTCTACGTCTGAAGTTATCTTCACTTTTCTACCAAGTCTTATAGAGATCCAGAAGGAAAAAATAGACACAGCACACAAGATCCATTTCACAGTACATTTCAAAGTTTTACAACGAAACTATTTGCATTTTCCTAAACAAACTGTCTCTTGAACTGCCAAAATGGACTATTGATATACTGAATTACCACCTTACTGGATTAGCTCCAAGTCTACATAGCCCACACTTTCGTCCCAGATGGTCTGTAAAACTGCTTACTTTTAAGCAAAATTTATAGCCTGAGATCAGAAATTGTGACTTTAAGTAACACTGATCTGGACAAAAACGACCTAATCAATTTATAGTCAGTTAGTTTCGTTGCAACTAACCAGAGGGTTCTGAATATATTGGATACTGGCCAAAACCCATTTAAAACCGGCTCGGATATGTTCCTCTAGGTTTGCATATTTAGAGTTCCAACATTTGATATATCTATCAAGGGGAAATGCACTTATCAGCATGGATGAGGGCGTTTGATGAAAGTTTTGAGTTCACTATAAACAAACCCATATTCAAAAATGTATTTTTCAAAATGGATAAAAATCATTTGGCTTGAGTTTTCTGGAAAGGAACCCATATTCAAACCTCATAGAGGAGATGTAAGGTAATAATATCAAAAAAATGTTTCATGCACCATATTAAAGCGCCTTGGGGTTCATAGCTCCCACTAGAAAACAATACGCATCATGTAACTTTCTGACCTCGAGGTGCATGTCATATTAAACCCAGGTTTAGATGGGTTTGGATTAATCTGCATATTCAATACACCTTACACCAAGCAGTCGAAGGAATCCACCCAACTGCAAATTTATTTCTCTGGATGCAAAAACTGTAGCTCCAGAGAATGATAGCAATAGATACAAAAGTGCAGAAATTTTCATAGAGGCAATGCACAACCAACCTTGACAATAAAAGCTACTGCACAAATTTACAGGTATGAAACTATCATAGCACAATTCAACATCCAATATCCATACGAATAAAACGCAAATACAGCATTATTCAGCATTGAGGGGAAGAACAGAGTCACCCAAATTCAGCGCCTCGCGTAAAAAAGGAGCAGATGTTGTTAATCCCCAATAGTAGAGCCTGGCCACCATGAAAGGCTGAAGGTAAATCAGCTGAAGTCGTACATATAAAAATATCTGAATGTGATTAGCTGGTCAAATGTTTGTTGGGAAACTAATTCGATCTTCCTCGCTGCAGCAGTTCTCATTTTTATCGCCTCGTTAAATGCTGATTAAAAATAGGATACGACTCTCTGGGATTTTCATCGCCTTGTTATGATGCGGAATATAAAAATGATACGACTCTCAGGGAAGGTTAATCCTCCTATGTATAAAATTGTCGTTGGCGAATTATGTGGGCCTATCAATCTGCTTTTCCCCCATATATTTAAAAAAATAATGCAAGGTCTAAGCATTTTGATATTGGAGTCATTCCATGATATTTTTGTGAGAATTTTGTTATGATATGTTTTTAGAATTTGTTTAAAAATTTAGGAAAATCGTTGTAAGTCCATGTACTTATCAAAATATTTGAAGAGTTAAATATATTTATGTATTTAAAAATGTAAGTTTTAATAATAATAATAATAAAATTGGATTGGGATTATATAATAATTTAATTTTGATAATAATTATTAAAAATAATAATTATATAATATTTTAAAAATAATTAAATAAAAATAATAATTTGTATGGTGTGATGAATAATTTGTTTTCTAATATATATTTTTAAGGGTTATTTTACTCTTGGGGTTAGGCCTGGTCTGTTATATCCATTCAGTGTTAATTTGTTTTGCTAGTTGGGAGGTTACATGGTAAAATCTTATGGAAACTCTTGGGGTTAGGCCCTGCCTAGATTTTCAGTGGATATAGCAACCACCCAGTGTTAATTTGTTTCCCAGCACATGTTGTAAAGGGTGCTTTATAGTGATAGTAGATCTATTAAAGTTAAAACATAGTTTAATTTATAGAAGAAATGACTTTTGAGGGTATTTTTTGTTGTTAATATTAATTAAAATTGGAGACATAGTTTTAAAAACATTAATTTAATTGCTAAACATTAAAAATTTTCAAAATATATATTAATAACAAATCTCACTTTTACTTAAATTGTATGGTTAGATTCCGAAAAAAAAATCCACTAATATTAAAAAAATAAATAAATAAATTAATTTATTTAATATTTACGTAATAGACATATGAATGGATTTAATAGTTAAAAAATATAATAAAAGGGAATCCATATAAATTAATAGTTTATAAAATATATAATAAAATGGAATCGATAAGCTTAAAATAAATTAAGAGTCAAAAAACTACATGAACAAAGCTTTTTATCTTACATATAAACAAATAATTTTGAATTAATGTATATAAGAAAATTTTCGAAGAAGTCCCATTGAATCTTTGGTCACGCGTTCAAACTAACTAGTGTGGTTCATCTTCAGTACAAATGAAGAATAGATCTCAGTAGCTAAATTTACAAGAGGAGAAAAAGAAAAACATATATTGTTTTAAATAATTTTTATTACTTATAATATTCATTTAATTATTTATTTTTTTATCTAAACGCCTTTTAAATTTAAATATATATTATTAAATAATTAATAAAATTATTTAATTAGCTGTTTTTTTTAGCGTTTAAGACGGGCTATCTTCCAATTACCTTCTACCAAGATTTGTTCTTCATCTTATCTTAAAATTAATCACATTATTGTTCCAAAACATCCATCAAAAATTTCAATGTGATTTCTTCCAAAAAAGATCTATATACATCAACTTTGAATTACATAATATAATATATATTTTTGAATTATTATAATATATTTTTTGTATATTACTTTGTATATTAATTTAACATGTGTAATTGGTGTCTTTACAGTAACAGTGTAAAAATGGTGTAAGTAACTTTTTAATATTTTAAAATATTATATATATTTATATATTTATTTATTTAATAATTAAAAGATAAATAAATAATATATAATATTTTTTAATAATATATTATATTATATTAAAAAACAATTAAATAAATAAATAATATTTAATTATTTTTTATTTATTATACATGGATTAGGTAGTTTAAAATATATGTTTTTTGTTTTTTTTTTCAAAATTATAAAATGAAATCTACAAGTTTAAAATAAATTAAGTAGTTAATTTTAGTTTTTTTAGATGATTTTTCCCCTTAAATCACATTAGAATGCTTTTGTCAAGGCTTTCAAAGCAAGGAGTGTAGTTTATTTATATGTTTTTTATTTTTTTTCAAAATTATAAAATGAAATTGATAAACTTAAAATAAATTAAATAGTTAAAAAAATTATATTAATGCTTTTGTCAAGCCTTTTCAAAGCAAGGAGTGTAGTTTATTTATATGTTTTTTTATTTTTTTTCAAAATTATAAAATGAAATTGATAGCTTAAAATAAATTAAATAGTTAAAAAAATTATATTAATGAAGTTTTTTTTTCTTTTTTCCGTAAACGCAATTAAATTCAATTTATATTAAATTTTGTATTTATATATATAATAAATATATTTTTTTTATTTTAATATATATAATTAATTATTTTATATTATTTTTATAAAATGAAAATTTACAAATATTTTTAAACTAATAATATTATCATATAAATTTAAATAAAAACCTTTTTAAATGAAAATGGTGTTTTTCATTTTCATTTACATTTCTCTTTAAAAAAACAAAAACAAAACAAAAGACTATTTGAGTTGACCTTAAATATATAATCATCTTTATTTTCATTTTCATTTTCATTTCCAACATCATAGGAAAGAGATTGGAGTTGACTATTAGAGTCCTCTATTTCCCTAGACAAATTTATGCTATTGTAATGTAAAAGGCATCAAAATTTATTTTGAGTAAGCAAGATTGAGAGTGATAATTATGCCATCATTTTAATTTGATTTTCCTAGTTTCATGTTAATTATTTATTTGATATAATTTGATAATAAAAAATTTAAGCAATTTGTGAACTTCATATTAGCAAAAATGATATACAAAATTTACATAGCCATAGTAACACTAGTGAGAATAGAACTAGGACCAACTACCCACCAATGGTAAACCAAAATGTCCCTACGTGAAAGCATGAATTAGAGAAAACTCAGTGTGTGGACAGAGCAAGAGAGAGTGACATACAAAATTGGTGATCAAAATACAAGAGTTCTTGTGATGTTTTGCCTGAGAGTTTAGCATAAAATCCATTAAGAAAGACAGGATTGACAGTTTAAATTGTGTGTTTGCCTTTGGAGGTCGCAAAGACATCTAGAGCATTGTTGGTCTGCAATTAAATTGTTGCCTCTTCCGGCTACTCCTCCACAATAAGGCAACCATATGAGCTCAATGTTTTATGTATTGATTCCTTCACTGCATCTCGACTCACCTGGCCTTGTAGCTACATGTCATCAATTCTTATGGAAGGGGAGGAAGATACATGCAAGATGGAGAGGGAGATAGAGCCATCTTGAGAGTTGGAGGAGGAAAGGAGCAGCAGGACAAGAGGGAAGAAAATGCGAAAGTGGCGGGGCCATTGACGCAATGATTGGCAGAGGCTACTAACTTGGGCATTGGCATCAACCACCTTCCTCGATGTTACCTCTCTGGCTTGTTGTTACTTCCATAGGTGCCTGGCCAACAAGTTTCTTAAGGCCCATTGCCCCTCACCAAGGCACCTTCTTTCATCAACTTTAAGAGAAGCCACAATGCGTTGAATGCTCACAGGGATGTCGAGGTCAAACAAATCAGAATTCTCATCAAATTCTGCAGTGTGAGGGGGACGCCCATAACCATGATCATCGCCTCCTTGGTTGACTCATTTATGCTCACAAACCATTGTTACAAGCAGGAGGATGATGAAAGGGAGTCTTGTTACCCACCACTAGTGGGTGACCCCATAAGAAAAATTTTCTCCTAGATTTGCCTTCAGTTGACAACCATAGCCACCAATGTAGTCAATCTTGTGTCAGATGTCTCTACTCCATGAACCAATGATATGTCCCCTTTCCCATCTATCAAGATCGTATGTTTGAAGGTGGGTCATCCAATCCTAAAGGTATGTCTTTCATTGTGCAATCGAGTGCTTATGCTTATTTTTCTTGGGTACACTTGGGTGTGGATTAGTCAGTGACTTGGAAGGAGGAAGGGTTTCGACTATGGTCTTGTTCCCTCACCTTAATTGGGGGGTTAATCATTAACCCTAGTACCATGATATCTCCCCTATTGGCTTATAGCTTTAAGATGCGCACTACTTAGGAAACCCCAATTTTGGTACCGTGGTCCCATTTTCCCATTCGACATTTTTCACTCTCATTTGCACATTACATTCCCTATTTCAACATCTCCCCCCTTTGGGTCCATGTGACCACTGGGTCCACAAGGCTCTTGTACTCCCACTCCCCTTGTCCACATGTCTGGGTCGACCCTGGAACGATGCCCTGGAGGTTGATGCAGCAAAAAAATAAATAAAAGCATAAATGGCCACATACAAAATGAAATAATACCACAAAATGCAAAAGGTGGTCGGGACAATAAAGTTTAGCACATGGGAAAAAGTTAAACATGAGCTCTACGCCTTATCATTATGGTCATCATCTTGGTTCCTAGGGCTCGTATGAGTGCCACTTGCATCATTAAGGAACCCTTGTATGTCCCAGCTCCTCATGGGCAATGAACTACCCCACCTTAAGGGTGCAATCACTATTATATCATACACATCATGCTCTCATCCCGTAGAGCCCCGAGCAGTAAAATAAAAGAAAAAACAATAAAAGGCAAAAGGAAAATGAAGAAGGGTGGAAAAATAAAGATCGGGGTAATTCATGTACCACAATTGCTCCCTCCTACATTCATACACCCAAATATGTGGACATCCCTCACGATTACCACCCTTGAACCCATGGCATTTGGCCTTGAGACCCTTGTGTCCTATCCATCTCATCATTTTTCACATGACACCTACCAATTGAAGGATGTAGCTTGGAAATGTCCTTCCCTTTAGGGGTTGGGAACACCTAATATGGTTGTCTATTAACCACTCCTACCTAGGGCGGTAACACCATTAAATGCTCAAAGCCCCAAATCTAGAAGGGAAACCCATTATGACATCCCCACTTACCCCCTTGATTAACAAGCTTATTCACTCAATTGCACTAATGATTATTGTATATGAAGGTGAGGAGACACACTAGTTCTTATACAAGATTGGCATGTGGTTTCAGTTTGGGCTTGGCCTCCCTATACAGGATGTAAGCCCACCACAAGGTCATATCAACACTTGTAGGGGATGTGTTGAGAGCCATGGGTTTCCATCATGTGACATAGCATTATCTCATGCCATGGTAGCTTCAGCGCCTTCACCAACTTATCATTGGCCACATTATATGAGAGATGATGCACTTGGACCAGCAATGCCCCCAGCTGACTTAGCATTGTATACAATGTTTGTCAGTTGATCTGAGGCCTAGAGGAGGTTTGTCTCATCCTTGAGACATGGGAGGGAAAGCACCATCTTATGTGCCCTCATTCAGAGCAGTCTACAAGCTTATTTTACACCAAGAGACCCATGAGACCACTACTTGTGCCCCAGAGCCACTTTGGAGCAATACATGATGTTTTACTTGGAGATCAAGGGGACACCCCTTTTGACCATCATTCATGGAGCCCTCTTCTTCATCATGGCACCTTGAGGACTCAATTAGGCCTTCTAACAAACCTCCTACACCATTGCTACATCATTTTGGCTTCATTTTAGATGGCTTATTCTACTCTTTTGAGCTATTTGGTGGGCTTGTCACCAAAGATAGGTTATTTTGCACATTAAAATATTGTTAGGGGCATCTTAGGCTAATTTGAACTACTTAGAGGCTCATATAAATAGAGTTAAGGCTCATTTGTATTGATCACCATAATCACACTTGGATATATCTCTCTTGAGAATTTTGCACTGTACTTGGATGTCTATTGGAGCTTCTTTGATGCATTTCAATATTTTTGGGAGTTAAATCTTGTTCTTTCTTGGAGCCGCTATATTCATCTTGGACTGGATATATCTCTTGTTATCTTATAAATGTTTTTGTTGAAAAAAATCATATAATGATGTCTAATGTGTGGAAATTTTGCAACTAGTTAGTTTCTTTTTGTGCCCCAAATATTGAATATCATTGTAAAAGTTGTTAGATTGCAAATTTGTGCATGTTACTCATTGATAACAAGTAGATGAATGTTCCTAGTGGATTAGAATTTGTTTTTCTTCCATGAAAGTCCATTGATCTTGGGTGGGTAAATGCTAAAGAGTGATAGCAAGGGCATGACAATTTAGTTGGATTTTGAATCACATAGACTCCATAACCCAAGATTAAGGCACTAGTCCTAGCAAATTTGGTGATCACCCTCATTTCTCTATTTTGTTTCACCTCTCAAAAAAAATTGGCCCCTTCCTTGAAATCCAACTAGGGCCTCCTATGAATTACATTATAAAGGAGCTCTTGGAAAAACTATTTGGATAGGCTACTGTGTTGGTGTTTCCTCTAGCTCTCCTCCAAATTTGAGGCAATTCCCACGGTTGGATTGTGAGAAAACTCAAATCCTAGTTGCATTCCTGGAAATCATGTTGAACATCTTGGTAAGATATCTTCTTGAGGGTTTTTCACATAGTATTCGGTGGAATAAATAATTTAAAACCATTTCCCTGCACTACCTTGACCTAGTGAGCTCCTTTGAGGGTCTCCTCTCGTGATTTTTCATAGACCCTAGGTCTTGTGCAGTCCCATTCTATGCTTCTCAAGAATAGCGAAAGCTTATTTCATCATGCAAAGCTTCTTGAGAGGTCCTAATCATCTTTGGATCCTTGACCTTAGGCCTCCTATTTGATATCATTAGCCCTAGATCTTGGTCTCCTCGTAGGTCTTTCTTAGGGAGTCCTTTTCTTCTCTTGAAACATTGAGCCTCCCCTTTGAATGGGCCTTGGAAATCAAAATATACCTTATCATTGATCCTATCATTAATAGTGGTTTCCCTTATATCGACATTCCCCCTATCGGTGAAAGTTTGTAAAGAGCAGGGGACACTGACTAAGGTGACAGTGGGTCTTTGTCCCATTGTTGTCATTTGGTATGGTAGTTGTCCCATAGGTTCCCCTCCTAGGGGTTTGCTAGATTGTGTGGCAACACGTCCAAAATAACAGGGGGAATGACAACGCTTCTCCATAAGGGGGACAAGAGGGTGACACAAAGAGTGATAGATTCACTTCAGGAAAAGGTTGAGTGAGAAATGTGTCAAGGAGGGGCCAAATAACTGGAAAGTTCTCCAACGTCAAGGAAGGGGCTTGTGAATTAGTTGAGGCATGAGAGCTAGTACAGAGAGATCGTAGAGAAGAAATGGAATAGAGGATCTGGAGTTATCAGGATTGATGGATTTGCAGGCTAAATGGGAGAATTAAAGGCGCATGAGCGCCACTTGTGGAGATCATACATAATGGCATTAGATGCAGACATGACAACAATGTTCAAATGCCACCCGAATCCATGGGATTCAAGTCTTTTTGGGCAATAATTTTACATTTGGAGGTCCATACTAGGAATTGAAAGGAGAATGGAGACCAATCCTAGAAGTGGGTGTGATCTTCCACTCCTTTGTTAGCTAAGAAATTGACCAAAGAGTTGCTTTGCATCTAGTGTGGGTGAAGACAATTGCATCTTGTTGAGATGTGATGGAGGTTAGTTGATGCATACTATGCTACAATATCCAGCTGATGGAACACTTGGAGGAGGTGTGCCATTGAGGATATTGAGGGCTTGATTTTGGAGTCTCCTTCAACTATGAGTGGAAAGAGTTTGTTGATTTGGGTCGTACGAAGACTTGCATCAGGGCTTCAAGCTCTACTGCATTGTTGCTTTCATATCCAATGTATCCCTTGCAAAGCCTGATGATCTCTACACTATGATTGTTGATGACTCCTTTGATGTCAGCTTCCCCTAGATTACCCCTGGAGGCACCATCTAAGTTGAATTTGTAGTGATGTTGCAGAGGCGGGTGCCATATTTTTGGTGAGGGATTTGGAGTGTAAGTATGATAGGACACCACATTCATTTTGTTGAATTTGAAATTCCACCAAGCTAGGGTTTCTCTTTCTTTAGGAGTTCCTTGGAAGTCTTTGTCTTCCCAAATTGTGAGAGACAGAGTTTCCTCTAAGTGAATATGGTAGAGTTTCCAGATGCCCTCCAGTGAATTATGTTTTTCATTGAAAAACCTTTGATTCATTTATTTCCATACTTCCCATATCATGAAACTAGGAGCTAGAGTCCAAAACCTATTGAGGAGATTACTCCGGAATGGATACTTAACCCGATTTTTTATGGTTTGGGTGATGTTATCCATCTCTCTGGCCAGGTGTTGGATACATGTGCCTAATTTTCTCCATAGACTATTTACCATTGAACATGAATTGTATAAGTGGTCTATAGTTTCCTATTCAGAATTACATATGTAGCATCTAGAGAGGCCTTGGAAACTTTTTTTGAGGAGGTTTCCCCATGTAAGGTTTCGTTAATGAATTAGGAGCTAGATGAAGGTTGTGATTTTATGCCATAGTTTCATAGACCATAGCTCTTTCTATAAGGAATCTGATTTGATGGGAAGATTTTGAATTTGAAGATGGTAAGCTTCCTTGATTGTGAAGATACCTTGATTATGATAGCCCCATCGAAGAATGTCTAATCTATCTTTATTCCGGGTCGATCTTTGAAGGAGGGCCTCTTAAATATTTTTTTGGTACTACTCTATGTCTTCTTCCCTACATATAATTGATTGCTTCCAATGGTGGATTGTAGAATCTGTTGAGTCCTCCCATAAATGATGGACCTGGCTGAGACCTGCATTGTGGGAGAGCTCTTATTGAGGGGTTGTTCATGATGCTAGATGCTGCCAACATGTAAGGGGATATCCTCGACGTGAAGTCCCAATTATACCTCACACTGTTTGGTGTAGGAGTCCCATCCGTCTACATGGTTAGGCCACCATTGGAAAGGTTTCAAAGATGTGCCTTGGTTACAAAACATGCACAAGGGATCGCAACACCTCTTTGGGGCAGAAAGTATGTAAGCTTTCTGAGACACCAAATCTAAGGTGCATGAGGGAACTTCCACAACAAGAAAAAGAAAACGAGCCTTTGGTTAGGAAAGTAATAGTACTATCGTAAAGGGGGACCCGAGAATGAAGATAAAAGCTTGTTGATTATCTGTAGATTAGTCCACATAATTAACAACAATCATGAAAACATAATGACACTTATTTAATAATAACCATATATAAGTAATGAAATAGTTCGTTAGCCTTAGTATGTAATTAAACCAACATATACCATAAACATAACAAGAATATTCCTACTACTTTCATGATACATGTATGAAGAATTGTTGGCTCATAGAGCTTCTGATTGTGAATAAAAGATCCCAAGTACATTGTTACATAGATGAAACACTATATCCAGTAGTGGAACATGAAGCCACAACTTGCTTCTCCAAAGAATGATCTATCTCCTATGCACTACAAGAGAAGCCAAGGCAAGACTCCAAGAATCCCAACCCTTAGCTTGAGTTATGAGGAGCTATTTATAACTAATGATAATGACCATAGAGGTTCCTCGTGACTCTCTAACTTTTATGATTGTTCATATTCTATACATGAATCTTTACATTCCATATGTGGCTATTCACATTCCACACGTACCTCTTGGACTTCATTACATATAATTTATTACAAAAGACAAATTACATATGAGACGGTGGCTATATATGACAAAACTAATAATAGGAAAAAATCTTATCAAATTGAAAAATCATCTTCTTCCTCATGGAGCTCATTGGTGATGTATGTGTGCCATGCTTTGAACTTCATAGAGATTACTTTGACCTGAACCGGCAAGTCCCTTGCATAACGCATCTTCACCTCCAGTGCCTCTGTCAATATATTCTTGGAGCTTGTTAGTACATTATTCCATAGCCATGAGAGTTTCATGTGAGCTTTGACTAGTGCGATGGCATATTGTAGAATAATGTCTTTGGTGATCTCTAAGCCTTCTTGTTCCAATGTGTGCTTGATTTGTTTTATGTGTTGCCTAATCTCCTAGAAGATTATTTCCCTACCTATGATTTATTAAAGTGATCCTATTGAGGGCATCCCATGTTTCTATGTTAGAGACTCAAAACCATTGTGTAGTCAATTGTAAGCGACAGTAGTGTTAATCCACTATTATCCTAGACACATATAGTTCTGATGGTGGAGTCTTAGCTGAACTTTGTCTACCTCAATGACAATCCTATATTTCTCTCTAGATGTTGTGGAGCATCTAAATATTCGACATCCCATTCTTGAAGTTGATCAATCGCTATGTTTACCACTTTCAAGAGTTTTACAACTTCCTGTGATTTTTTCTGAATTCCAACAAGAGGAGCCACTACTTGTTGTAAGAAGTATCATCTCATCATATAACTGTGTCATTTTGTCCTCCATTAGCCCCAGTTCCTCCTGCATGGTTGACTATCATTATGCGGAGTTGCATCTGTGTGAAGATAACTGTTGATTATCTACAACAAGGTGTTCCACCTGTTTCTTTACTACAACTAGTTATCTCCTTAATCTAACATTCCCATTCAATAAATATTCAGAGTTGTCATGTGCTACTACAGAAAAAGCAATATTTTCCGCCATGATTGCCCTGGGATTCCTTCTGGTATTAGCAATCATCACCTTCTCTGTAGATACTGAGACTCGATTCTAAGGATCATTTCGGAAGTATCTCTGCCTCTGCTGCATGATCTTGTTCTTGAGCTGATCAAATGTGACATTGCACACATCCATGACTCTGTCCTTGGGTGGAGATGTGATTCCCATTTCAGCAAATGGGAGATGGCCACCCATGAGAGGAGGTTCTTCTGGAGAACCTAGTTCATCATCCATGGGTTAGATGGTATCTTCTTCCTCCAACTCTTCCTCTATCTCCTGAGTCAACTATTCTTTCTCTAGTCTTTGTGTTGCTTCTTCCTCTTGGGAATACCTTTCTGTTATGGTGGACAAATCACTATTGTGGATAAAAGAAATCTCCCTAGATTCAATGGTTGAATCTAGTAACAAACAAACAAACTAGTAAATCTTTCCCTGAGTTCATTCCTATTGAATCATAAGAAATAATGTTGGAATATGAAATACATAACTTTCAAACAAAATGATTGATGAAGATCCTCACTATGGTTTGATGCAACTCCTCAATGTTCAAAATCCAAACCTGCAAACATAATAATAGCAAAGGATCAAAGGCATATGATAGATAAATGACTCAATAACACCCATACTAGTGGTCAAGGAAAATGGTACCTAATATCAACATTAATGGAAAAACGGAACTAAACACATAATACATCAACTCCATTGAACAATACATTAGGAAAGAAACACACTTTTGTATTAATCTTGAACAAGAAGGAGCAATACAACCTTAGCCTTGACGTTGTAATCCTCTTCACAATAGTATACGATCCTTTCTTCATTGATAAGCTTCCAACCCCAATCCAACAACATAAGTTTACATTCAAAACATCCCCCTTCATCCTCTAGCCTGTGTCAAATTTATAGCCCAAGAGGATGAGGTTTGAGATCCTCTTCTCAAGGGATGAGATCCTTAAAAGGAGGGATTAGGTTCCACAAAGGGAGGGAGTCTGCTCCATAATCAAAGGGATGGGGCCCAAGTATGTAGAGGCTTGAGGCCTTTATTTGGGAAATATTCCTCCAACAAGGCTTCTAGAAATCACTTTTTTATTTTTACTCTTGTTGAGATATTTGCGAACTTCTAGTGGAAGACAGTTTGCAAAATCGCGTAGGCCACAATGGTCAAATTTGTGCTTGTTTATGAGGCTCATCAATAGGTAAACTATATGGGTCACAATGCCACTCTCCAACTTATTAAAATTGACGTTTCTCACATTTATTTACATATTTTGTTATTTGCTTAGTGAGAAGGGTGAAGGTGAGTTACTATATCATGTGGCCTAATATGTATTAAACGCAGGAATTGGAGCAATGTTGGGTTGAATTAAGTGCAAGAATTCAAAGTGAGCAAGCAAAGAGATTTTAGGAGATTGGTCTCCCTCCTTAACTCCTCAAATCATTTGAAGATTCCACCACCATATCTCATCAGCTCGGAGTTACTAGAAACTAAGCAAGCCAAGTCCATTAGCAGCCAAGCCAGTAACAGTTAAGAAAGAGTCACTCTCGAGTTAAGGAGACAAGTCTCCCTATTTTCTAGGGAGTTGTTGGGAGCTCCAATTTTGTATAAATAAGAGAACCAAGGGGCTCATTAGGATTCAATCTTTTGTTGTAGCCAAGAGGCCATTTTGAGCTAAAACATTGTGACTGTTATTGTTATGTTGTAATTGACATTTTGAAGATAATGAGAAATTCTGTTTTGATCCAGCATTGAGTTGACTCTAAGGGTTGAAGCTCTTGGGTTAGGGACCAACCCTAGTAGCAGAAGCTCCTATTTTTGTATATGTATTCTTAGATTAAAATGATATGTAGTTGTTGAAGTTATTTATGTTTTGTTTAGCTTAACAAGTATTTGAATGGTTGCTTAATCTTGTTTCCATTAGTTTGAAGAAGTAGATCAGAGGTGCAGTAGTGAAGGAATGTACTCCAAAAAAGCTTGTGACAGTGGCCTCTTCCTCATCTCCCTCATGGGATCATGATTAGAGGGTCCCATTCTCACAACCCCAAAAACATAGTTGTCTTTTGGTCATTGCATAACTTAGGGTTCATATTTAGATAAATCATTGTTTACGATTTCTTGGAAGCACCTGCAGTTGTTATTTTGTTTCTTGAGTTTTCTATAGCTTAAAAAGGCATCCCATTTTGTATACCTAGTCAGTAGAAATAGATAGATCAACTTTATCAAATTCAATTCATCTTTTCCATTTTGATATGTAACGATGCATAAATGAAGAGAAAAACAGGTTTTGTTGCAAGAATTGTTGATCTACGGGGAGGAACTCATCCAACTAGCTTCACCTAAGTTTTCTCCATCTTCTACCAAGGAATACCGGCCCATACTCCAAATCTTTGTTTTGCAGCCACCTTAAGAAAATCCAATCTCTCTGAAGTGTTGGGTTTAGCCTCAGGAAATGTGCACCTTCTCTCACTGTCATACATCTCTCCAACACCTCATTCCACTATTCTTGCCCTCCTAAAGCTTTCAACTAACTTCTTGTAGAAAACTAGGACATCCTGTAGCAAACTAGGACATCTTGTAGCAGTTTCTTATAGCAGCTACAAGATCTCATGTAGCAACTTGTTTGACCTTGTTTTGACCAAAAATGATAGTATAGAGTAGGTTAGGCCCTCAGCTTGGATTCCATGCCTATCATTGCAACATGAGATCAACTCTCCCATACCTTTCCCCCCTGCAAGGTCAAGCAAAATAAGCATAGCATTTACATTTTTGAATTTAAAAATTAAAAGACTCTTTTTTCTACAAATACAAAATGAAATAGTTAGTGCATGCATATATAAATCATAGGATGATAGAATAACTTCCCATGTCCAAATAGTCCAAAAAACTAGATGATCAATTGCATAGTTATCCTAGTTATTTTATGCAAGTAATTTGTGTTATTTCCTAGCTAGATGATTTATGGCATTTGATAGCATTTATCATTCAACAACTTTCATTTGCTAAATAGGCAAGCATTTACTTTCCTACATTAGAACTAGCTTTACATTCACTGTTAGTGGTCAGACTCCTTCTAGTCAATAGAAGACTAGTTTGGGACCTTAGTGGTCTAGCGCCCCAGTTGAGAAGTGACTTGAGTAGAATGTTGCATCTGTTGTGTATATAGCATTGTCACCTCCAAGTTTGTGCGAAACCCTAGGTTGATAAAGTAAAGTTGGTAGCCCTAGGAGTTGTAGCATCCTTGTTGATTTTTGGTAGCATCGGATGTGTTATAGCCTTGAAATTTGGAGGAGAGACTAAGGCACATGAGATCTGCAAGACCCCAGAAATCGTTTTGAGAAATTCCACCCGGATGAGGAGTTATTAAAATAATTATTATTTTTAATGGGTTCTTAAGTCCAAGTCAGGAAAATAAAAATATTAATGGGTATTAATAAAGATAAGGGTGAGAAGCTTTTAAGAGACGAGAATCAAGTCTGTTTTAATCTTATCCATCGATTAGAGACTTAATCTCGATCGTTGATTCATCAACGAGAAAAGTATAAGAGAAGGCTTGAGGATCATTTGGAGACACACTGGCAGGTACTCGGTATCTCTAGGAAAGTCGATTCTCAAGTAAAGGAGATCAATTTCAGAGGGAGATTTGCAAGGTGGAGGAAGAGGAGGGCATCAACATGAGGTAATGACTGAGGAAGAGGTGACGCAGGGACAGTGGGTGACAACATAGAGAGAGACGCAGTCCAAAGGTGAGATGCAACCTTCACACAAGCTAACGCAAAGCCACTCAGAGCCACGCTGAGTGACGCAAAGGTGATGCAGGAGTGGGAGTTATCACTGCACTCTCTGTGCTGCAATATTCATCAGTTCCAAATCTAACATTCATTCATCACATGCAATTAACTTAACAAAAACAAAAAAAAAAACTCAAGTCTTCAAACATAGTTATTCCTGTTACATTACATTTATATAAGACGCATTAGATAGGAAGGATCCGATCAGATCCTATCCTTGTTTTTCTACAATGAAAGCTCTCCAAAAAGTGTGCATGGCTGTATCCATCTTATCCGCTTTAAATCTGCTTTAACTTATCCGCTTTAAATCCACTTTAAATCTGCTTTTCTGCTTTAAAACAGGCTTTCCTCTATTTTGATCCTCTGGTCCACGTTTGCTTGCTTTGTTGCTGAGTGCTCCCGCATCAAAAGGGTCTCCAAAGTGTCAGAAAATATCAAAGGGAAAGTCTCAAGTGTTTTCTTTTAGTTTCTTTGTAAAATCATTCCTTGTAAAGGAAATTGATGCTGAAGATTAATAAAGCCCTCATCTACTGCATTGGTTTTCCCGCATTGGGTTATTCCGGGGACAATTGTCCAAAAACAACTATGTTGATGTGATTGGTTCTTGTGCATGTATTTTTTCTTTGGGTAATTGTGTGATAACTGTAGTAGAATTTATTTTAATATTTTATAAAGGTATTTAGTAAATAACTTATTGTGAATAATACGTAGGTGAAATAAATCAGTTGTTGCAGTAGAATTTCAGTTTAGAAATTTTCACATGGTATCAGAGCAGAGATCCTGCAACATGAGAGGAAAATCAACTATGGGTAAAGAGCATGATGCAGAGGCCACCACTCAAGGGGACTCACGCAGATTTCCAGAAGAATGCACAAGGGATATGAATTACGATTATTGTATGTTAGCTTCCAGATTGGAAGAAGAAGTCGCTTGCTTAGAAAGCTCTGCCTCTTCTGAGGTTTGGTACATAGATAGTGGAGCTTCCTGGCATATGATAGGAATCCGAGAATGTTTTTCAGATTATTAGGAAGGAAGAATGAATTTTCAAATCACCATGGGAAATAAGGCAAAGTGCACTCCACTAGAAAGAGGTACTGTGGTCTTTCAAACCAAAGCAGGAGAGCGGCTTTGAACAACCAATGCGCTGCATGTGCCAGGATTGGGTATGAACTTACTCTTTGTTTCTCAACTTCAAAAAAAGGACTATGACGTTTTATTTCATTAAGGAGAAAGTATATGTTGAATTCCCGAGTTGGAAAAAGAAGGCCCATATTGGAATCATAAGTAGCAGGTTGTACATGTTGCAGCTAGAATCACCAATGGCACTGATAGGCAGTAATGGAGACAAAGATTTGAATGAACTATGGAACAAGAGGATGGGACACTTGCACCATGGGGCTCTAAGAATTCTCAGGAAAATAGTATCACGAGTTCCAGAACTAAGTACCGAACGAGATGATATGTGCAAAGGATGTGCTCTGAGCAAGTATGCCAAAGCAACATTTTCAAGAAGTAACAATAGGGCTAAGGGTGTGCTAGGATTTATACACTCAGGGATCTGCGACCGATGTCCACAAAAGCTTTTAGTGGTGTCGAATACTTCGTCACCTTCATCAATGACCATTCCAGAAAGACTTGGATCTACTTTCTGAAAACCAAGGATGAGGTTTTTGGTTGATTCAAAGAGTTCAAGGCTCTAGTGGAGAATCTGACACGAAAGAAGATAAAAGTGTTGCGCTCAGACAATGTTGGAGAGTATGTTGACAAGGACTTAACTGATTTTTGTGCTAAGGAAGGCATCAGAAGAGAGTGGACAATCCAGAGTATAATGGAGTAGTAGAAAGGAAAAACCTGACTATTGTGGAAGCATTTAGGGCAATGTTGTATGATTAGGATATGCCTAAATTTCTGTGGGCAGAAGCATGCAACACGACAGATTATGTCCAGAACAAGACTCCACATAGGGCATTTGGAAAAATCACTTCGGAGAAGGTCTTCACAGAGAAGACACCTGAAGTCAGTCATTTCAGGATATTTGGGAGTTTAGTGTATTGTTGTATACCCGAAGAAAAGAGAAAGAAATCAGATCAAACTGCTGAGAAATGATATCTTGTGGGATATAGCGAGAATGATAAGGCATATAGAGTCTATCTTCCAGGGAGTATGAAGGTAGTAGTTCGGTGAGATCTAAAGATCATGGAGGACAGAGCCTTCAGGAAATTTCGAGAAATGCCTTCCAAGGAGCAGTCGAAAGACAAGTCGTTGGTCAAACCACTTCGACTAACAGAACCTAGTACCATAAATTCTCCTGAAGACAAAGCTTCAAAACATGAGGAATATCATGAAGAGGAATAGTTGATAGATGTGCCTATTACCAGTGGAAGAACAAGCTGAGAACTTCAACAGATTCTACGATATGTAGAGGACTTCATTGGTGCACCCAGGAATAATAAAAGGGACTGAAGAAAACCAGACAAATACCAAGCCTTAGTAGCTCGTGTTGGGGCACCTTCTAGTTTTCAGGAGTTTGTTCAACATCAAGTATGGGTAGATGCTATGGTGGAGGAATACAACTCTATAATGGTCAATGATGTCTGGGAAGTGGTGCCTATGCCTCAGGACAAATCAATGGTAGGTTCGAGATGGATCTATAAGGTCAAATATGCTGCAGACGACAGTGTGGAGAAATACAAAGCCAGGTTTATGGCTAAGGGGTATGATCAGAAGGAAGGGATAGACTACAAAGAAACCTTCTCCCCAGTAGCTAGGTATAATTCTATTAAAACCGTGATATCTCTTGCAGCACAGATGGGGAGGGAGATTCATTAGATGGATGTCAAGATGACATTCTTGAACAGGGTAATAGAAGAGGAAGTTTACATTGAAGAACTAGAAGGTTTTGAGACACATGAGAAGAAATCCCATGTATGTAGATTGAAGAAAGCCTTGTATGGGCTTAAACATGCACCTATAGCATGGTATGGTCGAATTGATGGCTACTTGCAAAAGATGGGTTTCATCAAGAGTGACACAAACCCTAATCTCTATTATCTTGTCATAGAGAATGAACCTCTAATCATAGTGTTATATGTGGATGATCTCTTCCTAATAACATCATCCAGGCTCATCAAAGATTGCAAGAAGAACCTAGCCACAAAATTCGACATGAAGGATTTGGAACATATGCATTATTTCCTAGGGTTGGAAGTTTGGTAGTACAAGGGTGAGATCTTCCTTGGACAAGGGAGATATGCTACAGAGATCTTGAAGAGATTTAGGATGCAGGACTATAGACCTATGGCTACTCCAATGGTCACCAACTGGAAGAAGATTGATGCATCAGAAGATAAAGATGTTGATCCCACCTTATACACGCAACTTATAGGGTCCTTGAAGTATCTGGTCAATACCAGGCCAAACATTTGTTATGTTGTCAACACCCTCAGTTAGTTCATGGTGGAACCTAAGAGGGCACATTAGGCAGCAGCCAAATATGTTCTCAGGTATATACAAGGAATAGTTGAGCATGGACTATTGTACACCATAGGCAATGACATCAGGCTAACTGGGTTCACTGACGTTGATTGGGCTGGAAGTTCAGTAGATTAGAAAAGTACAACTGGGCATTGTTTCAACATTGGATCAGGAATGACTTCCTGGTGTAGTAGGAAACAAAAATTTGTGGCTCTAAGCTCAGCTAAAGCAGAATATATGGTAGCTAGCACAGCTTCGTGCGAAGCCATATGGCTTAGGAAATTGCTTTTGAATATATTCAGGAGAAGGATGGAAGTGACCAGGATCATGTGTGATAATAAGAGTTGCATCAAGTTCTCTAAGAATCGAGTATTTCATGATCGATTAAAGCACATTGATATCAGGTTTCACTTTGTCAGAGACTGTGTCCAACGAGGAGAAGTAGAATTGAGGTACACTCCTACAGGAGAACAGGTGGCAGAGGTGACGTAGGAGTGAGAGCAAGGTCTCAAAAGTGTCAGAAAGTCTCAAAGGGAAAGTCTCAGGTGTTTTCTTTCAGTTTCTCTATAAAATCATTCTTTGTAAAAGCAATTGCTGATGAAGATTAATAAAGCCCTCATCTGCTACACTAGTTTTCCCGCATTGGGTTTTTCTAGGGACAATTGTCCAAAAACAACTATGTTGATGTGATTGGTTCTTTTGCATGTATTTTTTCTCTGGGTAATTGTGTGATAACTGTAGTAGAATTTGTTTTAATATTTGTTGAAGGGATTTCGTAAATAACTTATTGTGAATAATAAGTAGGTGAAATAAATTAGTTGTTGCAGTAGAATTTCGG
>APFE030465975.1:174345-234937 GCA_000404065.3 Pinus taeda
CTATTGATTCCTGGGAGTACCCTCCTGACTTCTTAGATCTCCATCCCTAGACAAAATTCAATGGTTATCCTCTCATCCTTGGAATGCCATGGCTAGCCATTATTGATGTTTACATAAGTTGTAGGGCTGGGAACATAACCATTAAGAATGGGAATTTTTCCAAACAGTTGGTCTTGTATCCTCCTACTCAATCATCCTTAGAGCATGACTTACCCTTATGGTTGGAAGAGGAAGATGAAGATGAAGTGTACCATATCACATCTTACCCAATATGTACCTTAGATATTATTATAGGAGCGGGGAAACCTGATGAGATGACCTAATTGATCAAATCCTCCAGAACCAGCCCCCCAAGACCATGCCTCTTGATGGGCCGGTGAAGAAATCTAAAGACAACCCTTGGACTTATTTGTGCCTAGTCAACTTAAGTCCTACTCATGTCAAAATGGTAGAATTGGTCCATCTAAAACATTGAGAATCAACCCCTTGCTCTCAGCCCATTAGGAAGAGAAGTTGTGCAACATGCTGAAAGAGCTTGGATGTTTTTGAGCTATAAGGAAATGAAGGGAGTGCACCCTTCGGTGTGTAATCACCACATCTACATCAAGGAAGGCTGCAAAACAATGCACCAACCTCAGAGGAGAATGAACCCAACCCTCAAAGACATAGTCAAAGAAGAACTACAGAAGTTGTTGGATGAAGGGTTCATTTACCCCATCTAAGATAGTGAGTGGGTGTCTCCTCTAGTTCTGGTCCCAAAGAAGAATGGAAAATGAAGGATATGTGCAGATTAAAGAGAGTTAAACAAAGCCATTAAAAAAGACCATTTCCCTCTACCTTTCATTGATCAAGTCTTGGATGGTTTTACAAGGAAGAAGTTCTTCTCTTTCCTTGATGGATTCAGTGGATATAATCATATCCATATCAGCCCAAAGGACCAAGATAAAACCAGATTCACTTGTCCTTGGGGTAGCTTTGCTTATCGGGTTCTTCCTTTTGGATTATGTAATGCCCCTTCCACTTTCCATAGGGCAGTTTTGAGCATCTTTACTGAGCTAGTCCATGACTCTATAGAAATCTATATGGATGATTTCACTCCCTATGGGTGTGATTTCCTAGAGGCTATCTTTAACTTTGAGAAAGAATTAAATAAGTGCATGGAAATGAACTTGTCCCTTAGTCCTGAGAAGTGTGAGTTTTTGATGAATGCAAGGACCGTTCTAGGTCACTCAATTTCCCACGAAGGACTACAAGTGGACCCAAATAAATTTGTTATCATAAAAAGGGTCCCTACTCCTCAAAAGCATAGGGATGTGAGGAGTTTCTTGGGCTTAGTTGGATACTGTAGGAGGTTTATCAAAGACTTCAGAAAAAGTAGCCTCACCATTGTTTGGACCGTTGGCCAAGGACTCTGAATTTTGTTGATCAGAAAGTTGCTAAGAGATCCTAGAAATCTTGAAGGACAAGTTGACTACTACACCCATACTCTGAGGCCCAAATTGGGCTCTTTCTTTCCACATCCATGTTGATGCCTCTGACAAAGCTATAGGAGCAACTATAGGCCAGATAGATGAAAAGTTCCCTTATGCCATTTACTTCATTAGCAAAAATTTGTCAAAAGGTTGAATTAAACTACACTATGACTGAAAAGGAGCTCTTAGTTGTTGTCCATTCCTTGAACAAATTTAGACACTACATCACTGGTTATCAAACCTTTATGCATACTGACCATGTTGTTATCAAATATTTGATGAAAAAGCCTGATGTGAATGCCAGAATTATTAGATGGTTGCTTTTATTACAACAATTTGAATTAACTATCATTGATAAGCCAGGTAGGGAAAATGTCGTTAAATATTTTTTGTCTAGACTTGCTTTGCTTGTAGGTGAGGAAGGGATGGTTGATGATTAGCTGCCAGATGAGCATTTATTCTCTCCATGGTTTTCTGACATAGCTAACTACCTAGTTGTTGCACAGTTCCCTCCAAATCTGTCATCTAAGGAAAACAATAGAATTTTAAGGAAGAGCGCCCCATTCACTTGGATTGGGGGAAATATATTCAAGCTAGGCCTAGATCACATTTTGAGGAGATGTGTCGGGGAGGAGGAAGTCTTTGACATCCTTATGGATTGTCATGATGGGCCTCGTGGAGGCCACTTTGCAATGAAGAGGACAACCTTCAAGGTACTGCAAGTTGGCTACTACTGGCCCACTCTCAACCAAGAGGAAAGAAGATACACTAGTCGATGTGATCAGTGCCAAAGAATGGGGAGACCTACTCCCAAGGATGAAATTACCTTGTAACCTCATGTGACTCTAAAGCCATTTGACAAGTGGGGTATGGATTTCATTGCACTGATTATTTGACAAAGTGGGTTGAGACCAAGGCTATCAAGGTTGCAACGGAAGAGAAAGTGACAGATTTCTCAAGGGAGAATGCATTCTACAAGTTTGGGTACCCTAGAGAAATAGTCATCGATTAGGGAGCTTAATCCACATCACACCTGATTGAGAATTTGTTGAGGCAGCATAAGATCAAACACAGGAAGTCAACTACCTATCATCCTCGGGCCAATGGACAAGTAAAGATCACTAACAGAGCATTGGAAGGCATCCTCACCAAGGTTGTGAGTAGCAGTAGAAAATATTGGGCTGATAGACTTGTGGAGGCCACTGGGGCCTATAATACAACTTGGAAGACAACCACAGGCTTCACCCCTTATGACTTGGTTTATGGAAATAAGGTTATGCTCTCCATTGAGTTTGAATACAATACTTTGAGAATGGCAACACAGTCGGATTTGGATGTTACAAAGGCACAACAGGAGAGGTTGCTCCAGCTCAATGGTTTGGATGAATTCAGGATGTAGGCCCTCCTACACACTGAAGTTTTTCAAGTACAAAGGAAGGTTTGGCATGACAAGAACATCAAAGACAAGGTTTTTCAAGAAGGGGATTGGGCTCTGTTATACTACTCTAGGTTCAAGGATTTCAAAGGCAAATTGATGACCAAGTGGTTGGGCCCAGATCTGATAGTGAAGTGTCATGACAATGGGGCTGTTCAAATCAGGACCATTGATGAAGAAGGTATTTCCTTGCTTGTCAATGGATACAAATTGAAAGCCTACAAAAGACCTCTGTCATCAATACCATTAGCAAGGAAGTAAATGTGATTGGAAGTGTCTTAGCTTCCAGATGACACAATTCTTAAGACTATTTTTATTTTTGAAAAAAGAAAAAAGAAAAAAAACAATAAGGGGCCTAGGTGAAAACCTCTATGAGGCATCTGAGACCAACTATTGGGTTGAAAACTTCATTGAGTCATCCTAAGAGTGAAAAAAATGAAAATAAAAGATCCCTGGGTGAAAACCTCCTTTGAGGTGCTGAGGGCAGGCAGAAAGGATGAAAACCTCCTTTGGGCCAACCTGTGCGTCTTTAGAAAAAAAAAAACCAAAAATGCCATGGCATGGACCTCAAACCTGCCCACTAATAAATTATGTGATTTTGCAAGTTTTTGAAGGCAATAAAGGACTAAGAGTTACAGGTACAACATGCCAAGTATCACCTCACTTATTCCTCCATCCACTCCATCTCATTCATGCCTACCATGTCCCCATCACTCATTTCCACTTTCAGGCATCAAAAATCATTTTTTAAAGCATTTTCTAGCTTGCTACAGGAAAATCTTGTAGCACTACAGGATGTCCTAAAATGCTACATGAAAGGGATCTTGATAGGAAATAAACTATGCATGCCTATTCTAGGTTAATTTGGGACCCTACACCTTACCATCTCTCACCCAACATCAACTCATATCCATATCTATGTGTCCATATATATATATATATATATATATATATATATATGGACACCACACACAACACACACATATATATATATATGTGTGTGTGTGTGTCCATATATCTATATCTATATATATATATATATATATATATATATATATATATATATATATATATATATATATATATATATATGGACACATACAAAAAAATCACTTCTAAACCGCTACCCATCCTCCCTCTAAGAAAAAATCAATAATTAATGAAGAAAAGGTTAGCTACAGGATCTCCTGTAGCAGCTTGCGTCATCACTGTAACCAGCCTAAGCCTGCATTCTCTTTCACAACCAAAGAAAAAAAGGAGCTCTAGCATCTCTGAAGACCTTATATCTCATCGCTAGAGCTCCACAACAACAACAACAACAGGGATATACCAAGCACCTGCACACATGAAACAACAAGCAGACAACTACATAAGCAGGAGGAAATCAACAAAAAAATGACCAAAGAGGAATACTTACCTAAGCAAGAAGCACACCAAGCCATCCTCTAACATGCATCGATCAACAAAGATAGGCACAAGTATTCCACCTCATCCAACTCTTCCCTGAGTAACGATATGGTATGAATGTTGAAAAAGTTATTCTTTATAAACTGGAGGTGGCCAGTTAACTTGGCCACCCTCAGCTTGAGATAAAAAAGTGAACTTTGAGTTAGCATGCCACGTTGGAGTGTCAAATCAATGAGCATCAATAAAAAAAATGTGGTCGATTCAGTTATGTGAGAGTGGGTGATGATTAAGAGGGAGAGTGCATGATCACCAATGGTGGGCCAACGGTCCTAATGAGGAAATCCCATACCACTGCTAGCCAACACAACAATCCAAAAAAAAAATCGACAATAAATAGCATAAAATTCCAAACTCTAATGCACTTGTTATTCATTTCAATATCAAAGAGACTGTGACCACCTTGGAGAGCCATCAGAGAAGCAAACCCTATTTTGGTCACCCTACAGGGAAAAGAGCTACATGAAGCTACATAAAACTTAGAAAGCTACAAGAAGCACTGGAATTCCAAAGGAAGTTTGCAAGGGGGTGCTTAGGGTCAAATAACAATTCTCATCATCCCAAGCATCACAGGGAAAAGTAAGTGGTCCATCTCTCCCGTGTTCATGATTTCATAACTAAAGAAAGGAAAAAAGGAAAACACTCTGAAATCTTATAGGAATTAAAGTGGGCTTGAGATTTAGACAAATTTTTAGGAATTTAAGATAATTGTGTGGATATAGAACAAGGTATAAATTGGAATCATCTCCCAAAACTATCTTGAACTCTCAGCTATCCCGAACTCATATTGAATCTAACTTATAAAACTTCCTACATTCAGCTAACCAAAGAAGAGAAATGGGAGGGGGATTCAATAGAAGAGAACCCACAGATACATCCAGGATTTGCTTAGACCCCCTTGTGGTAGATATCTTTAGGAGACATCACTAATTGGGCTTCTTTGACTTGCTTAGGGGTACAATGACGATACAGCCCATGAGTTTTCCATGTCACTCAACCCTCAGGAAAGAACAAGTGTTACCACTGTGGTGAGAGGGCTATCAATTACAATCAACCTTGAGGTGATCAGCGGAGTAACAAAACTTCCTTAAGGAGCACAATGGAGAAGGGAGGACAAGGCAAGTAGCACCTTTGCTAAGAAAAAATTCTTCATAGATGATGAAGAGCCAATTGAAGACAAAAATGTGGTTAGGAGGGAGAGCCTTCCCTTTCCTTGGGATGCGGTGAGCTACCACATCCTCAAATACATTTCTTGTGAAGGACGGCTCAGTGTAGTCTATGGCTACCAATTCAGACTCCTCGATGAGTTGAGATTTGGAGAGGATTTACCCATAAACTAAAGTCTCAATCTGCGTTATTTCCTATTGCAGTCAATGATAGACATGAGCCAGAAGGTACAGGAAGGGAAACACCAACAATTAGCACATCATGGACTCATTAAACTGATATTGGGGGATGCCTTGAGCCAATTGATAATTCCTATTCTCTAGTCCACATTTAGATACATGTATAGAGAGGTTGTCCTTGAAATCCAAGCCCTTAAATATGGTGGGACCCCAACCTCCTCTAGTGATGAAGAGGAAGCAAGACCTCTAGTGATGAATAGGAAGCAAGAGAAGAGGGAGGAGGAGGAGGAGGAGGAGGAGGAGGAAGCAGAAGAAGCAGAAGAAGTAGAAGAAGAAGAAGGAGAAGGAGAAGAAGAAGGAGAAGAAGAAGGAGAAGAAGAAGGAGGATGAGGAGGCAGAGACTAGCCCTGAGGAACATACCAGAGAAGGGGAGAAATCTCCAAGATTGTCTCTTGAGCCCACTAAAAAGGAGGCCTTGTCCTCATACTAGAGAAGGAGAGAAATCTCCAAGATTGTCTCTTGAGCCCACTGAAAAGGAGGCAGTTGTTGCCTTGGCTGCCTTAAGAACACCATCAAGTCTAAGGGAAAAAGGAAAAGGCAAAATTCTCTCTATTTCAAAACAAGAATAGGCATCAGGATCAAGCAGGGGAAGCCACAAATTCTCTCTATTTTAAAACAAGAAGAATCACTGGGATCAAGCAAGGGAAGCCACAAACACCTACAAAAAATCCCATCCTAATTGAAGAGTCACCAAACAAGAAAGAAGAGATAAGTTCCTTGGGAATGAAGAGTGAGGAAGGCACATCACAACAAGCAACCCCAATGGCTCCCATCACCTATGTTAGGAAGCCTGTCACCAGGTACACTTCAGCAAAGCAAACCAAGGCACCTATGGCCCTCTTATAGAAAGGAAAAAGCATGCTACAAGATCCTTAGATAGTGCTATAGGAAACAATATTAGTGCTACAAGAAACATAGAAAAATCAACAAGAAGGATAGCAGGGGAAGAGAGAAGGTAGGGAAGCAACACCGCAAGTGCATGAGGGGGCAACTTCTTCAAAAGCATCTGAGGGAGATTTTATAGAGTTGCAGGAGCCTAGCCCACAACCAAATTTGAGTTCTTATTATAAGTTCATTGAGGGAGGCAGATTAATACCATATAAATTTGCAATCCCTCTCTTCTTTGAGCTTGAAAAAGAAAGGGCAAGAACACATTGCTAGATACAAATTGCCAAGTTAAAGAAAGTAGAATATGTGGGCCATATGGAAGAAAAACTCCTAGAGATGGGAAGGGTGTTGAGTGAGTAGAGAGACAAAGAACACATCATGAGATCTCAATTTTAGACAGAAAACAAATGGCTGAGGAGGCAATTGTAGGAAAAGGAGAGCCAATTGACCACCATGGCAAGCCTCTCCATGATGGCACTTCAGTGTAGGATGCCATCCAAATCATATGCATTATACCTCAAGGATAAATGGCTACAGTTTTAAATGAAGACATTAGCATAATAGGGGACTGTGTCATCCCAAGACTATAGACAATTTATAGAGCTATGTGATACGAGCACCCTGGAAGATAAGGCCAAAATATATGACTTTTACCTACACAACTTTGCCTTGATAGGTTTGAATGTGCGGGACCCCAATGAAAAGTTGGGGGACTTGCAGCTGATGGCCCTTGCATCATGGATGGGTCACAAGAAGGCCAGGGCTTAGGAATTAAAGTGAATGGTAGAAAAAGAGGAAAGAGAGCCCCTCTACATCAGAGCAGAACAGATAGATTCCACGGTTGTCATTAGTAACCACAAAATCATTTCCGATGATGCCCAACTTGCACCAATATACCTGGATACACAAGAACATGCCATCTCCCATTTTGAGAAAACTTTAAGATTATGGGGGAGTTAAAGCCAGCAAACATGCTAGTGGGAATGGAGAAACTTGCCACACTATCTAAGGATCAAAGAGTACCACACCCCTGAAAGGTTAAAAAATGCATTGGAAAGGACTCCCATGTATAAGAGTGTCATGCAGAGACTAAAGATCATTTGGATTGGACTAAAACTCAGTCCAACCTTGTTGTTGGGCCTGTTAGAAGGTAGGAAGGAAGAAGAGGAAAGAAAGTAGTGGGAAGAGATAGATTAAAATGCAAGGTTCTATCCTTGAGAGGAAACTCCATCAACTTAGGCTTGGGATGTCAGAGAGGCCACAAGAGCTATGAAAGATATGGATATAAACTAAGTTGCTCAGAAGATGAGAAACACTTTCAGTAGGGAGGTGACAATGAGGCTCATAAATAGGTAAACTATATGGGTCACAATGCCACTCTCGAGCTTATTAAAATTGACTTTTCTCACATTTACTTACATGTTTTGTTATATTTTGCTTAGTGAGAAGGGTGAAGGTGAGTTACTATATCATGTGGCCTAATATTTATTAAATGTAGGAATTGGAGCAGTTTTGGGTTGACTTAAGTGCAAAAACTCAAAGTGGGAAAGCAAGAAAGATTTTAGGAGATTGGTCTCCCTCCTTAACTCCTCAAATCATTCAAATATTCCACCACCATATCTCATCAACTCAGAGTTACTAGCAGCCAAGCTAGTGAAAGTTAAGAAAGAGTCACTCTCGAGTTAGGGAGACAAGTCTCCCTATTTTCTAGGGAGCTATTGGGAGCTCCAATTTTGTATAAATAAGAGAGCCAAGGGACTCAATAGGATTCAATTTTTTGTTTTAGCCAAGAGGCCATTTTGAGTTAAAACATTGTGATTGTTATTGTTATGTTGTGATTGACATTTTGAAGATAATGAGAAATTATGTTTTGATCCAACACCGAGTTGACTCAAAGGGCTGAATCTCTTGGTTTAACCCTAGCAGCGGAAGTTCCTCTTTTTATATCTGTATTCTTAGATAAAAATAATAGTTAGTTGCTGAAGTTATTTATGTTTTGTTTAGATTAACAAGTATTTGAAAGATTGCTTAATATTGTTTCCATTAGTTTGAAGAAGTATATCAGAGGTGCAGTAGTGAAGGAAGGTACTCTAGAAAATCTTGTGATAGTGGCCTCTTCCTCATATCCCTCGTGGGATCATGATTAGAGGGTCCCATTCTCATAGCCCCAAAAACAGAGTTGTATTTTGGTCATTGTATAGCTGAGGGTTAATTTTTAGATAGATCATTGTTTATGATTTCTTGGAAGCACCTGTAGTTGTTATTTTGTTTCTTGAGTTTGCTATAGCTTAAAAAGACACTCCATTTCATAGACCTAGTCATTAGAAATATATAGATCAACTTTCTCAAATTCAATTCTTCTTTTCCATGTTGATATGTAGCAATGCATAAATGAAGAGAAAAATGGGTTTTGTTGTAGGGATTGTTGATATTCAAGGAGGAACTCATCCAACCAAATTCACCTAATTCTTCTCCACATTCTACCAAGGCATACCAACCCATAGTCCAAATCTCTGTTTTGCAGCGACCATGAGCAGCCACCTTAGGCAAATCCAACCTCCCTAAAGTGTTGGGCTTAGCCTCGGGATATGTGCACCTTCCCTACACCTTATCTCATTTTCATACATATATCTAGCACCTCATTCCACAGTTCTTTCCCTCTTAAAGCTTTCAGCTAACTTCATGTAGAAAACCAGAACATACTATAGCAAACTAGGACATCCTTTAGCAGTTTCCTGTAGCAGCTACAAGATCTCTTGTAGTAGCCTGTTTGACCCTGTTTTGACCATAAATGCTAGTATGAGAGTAGGTTAGGCCCTCATCGTGGATTCCATGCCTATCATTGCTACCTGAGATCAACTCTCCCATACCTGCCCCCCTACAAGATCAAACATAATAAGAATAGCATTTACATTTATAAATTTAGAAATTAAAAGACTCTTTTTCTGCAAATACAAAATTAAATAGTTAGTGCATGCATATATAAATCATAGAATGATAGAACAACTTCCCATGTCCAAATAGCTAGATGTTCAATTGCACAGTTAGCCTAGTTCTTTTCTGCAAGTAATTTGTGTTATTTCCTAGCTAGATGATTTATGGCATTTGATAGCATTTATCATTCAACAACTTTCATTTCCTAAATAGGAAAGAATTTACTTTCCTGCATTAGAACTAGCTTTACATTCATCGTCAGTGGTCAGACTCCTTCTAGTCAATAGAAGACTGGTTTAGGACCCTAGTGGTATCGCGCCCCAGTTGATAAGTGACATGAGTAGAATGTTGCATCTGTTGTGTATATAGTACTGTCACCTCCAAGTTTGTACGAAACCCCGGGTTGATAAAGTAAATTTGGTAGCCCTATGAGTTTCAACATCCTTGATGCAATACTGAGGCTTATCATTTCTCCATGTAATGTTTAGGGAAATTGTGCAAGTGCTTAAAAATAGTTTTTTGAACAATGCAATCCATAATTCTTGTATTCTTTGGGATTCTTTTACTTCCAACTTTATAGGAGAATGCTTCGAACATTTCATTGAATAGAGACAGACCTAGATTGGCAGCCATTTACCTAATGGTGACAAATTGACATGTAATAGATTTCCCCCTAAAGTGAAAAGTCAGAAAGGATGTTGAGGACAAAAGCACTTTATCATGCGAAAATTTGGATTAGAGACTTGAAAAAAACAATCAAGGATTATGATACAATATTTTCATATAAACATCACTAAGGTAGGAACTCCCATGGAGTAGAAGTATCTCAAAGAATCAGTATGGAGATATACACAAATCCATGTCAACAGTAGACACAATATGGATGCAACCATCAATTATGGATATATTGTTTTAGTAATGAATATCTTGAAACTCCATGTAACCTGGATGGATGAAACTAGATCCAGGTTCTTGGTCTTCATCTCAATCAATCCATAGTATGAATCTATTCATGTGATTGAATGTCTTGAAGTCAAACATGGTAAAACCACCTGATTATTAGTCAATGATGTGAACCGTTAACAGGTGCAAGAGAAACCATCAATAACGACATTGGTTCACAAGGTACCCCAATACAATCTATGGAGTGTGAATAAATGTCTTGAAGTTGAACACTCATAGAATCATTCGATCGAAGGTCAATAATGAGAACCTATCATCGAAGGTGAGAAGCCTTCCATTGAAGCACGCAGGCTCCAAGGTACTAAAGGAGGTTTCTAGATGAACTTCCTAGATAATGGGATGAAATCGATAGGAAGTGATTTTTCGTAGAAGGCCTATGACTCGAAACTCATTTTGAGTTTTTAAGAACAAATTTGGAGTGATTCAGAACTTACTCAGGGATGGTTGATGCGATTGAAGCCTATGAATTGCATGGTAATTTTAATTGACGTTGGACTTCTCTTGAACATATCAGCGACATGTTATTTCAACTTGGCAGAATTTGACTAAAAAATAAGACCAAAAACCAATTTGAAGACTTTCAATGAGGCATGATCGACTGAGAGATAAATGGATTTCCCAACCCAGACACCAAAGTGATGGAGTGTCATGTTCAAGAGAAACATATTGCCTTTAGAAATACAAGAATAAATGTTTGTTTCCCATTCCTCCCTACCATTATTGGTAAGTACCTTTTTATTTTTACATAAGCTTGTGGAGGATAACATATGCTTGTCCTGTAAGCTCATCCTTCAAATGAGTCCTTCGAAGTATTTTTAACGAACAGTAGGAAGGATTGGTTCCATCTCATCATGATTGACGAGTCCTACACTATTTACATTTTATGAATCTAGTGAAGGGGTAACTCGATGTTGTTTTCACATTAAAGAGTTTGAAAAAGACACGAAAATAAAACTTATTCAGTTCTTTCAACGTAATGTTTAACGAGCCAGAAGAAAGCAAATCTTGGTATTTTTCATATTTAGGGAGTCAAGAGAAAAACATAAGTAAACTTTGAAATTCCCTTCTTCGTATATTTTGTCTCTCAATCCCAGAAAAGGGTAAAATAATGTAGAAGATAACTCTTTTGACCATGATTAGTCAAAGTATACCTTTTTCGTAAATAGTCTACATTATCCATAAAAGTGGTAAACTTATGCCAGGTAGACATTTTTAGTTTACTTTAACGAGTTCGAAATAAACAAGCATACTCGACAATCTTTTCGTCTTTCAGGAATCAGAAAAGAGCTTAAAGGTAACTTTAAGGTTTCACTTTTTTGTAAGTTTAAGGAGCTCGAAAAAGTGATAAAAGTATACTCATATCACCAAATTTTAATTCAATTAATGAGCAAGAAAAGACTGAAATAACTCAACATTTTCATGTATGTTTTACGAGCATGAAAAGATAGCAAAAGAAGCTAGGTGTTTTCATGAGTTTAACGAGTCTTGAAAATAATAACCGAAATGAACTAGAGATAGGTTTCATTTTTATACACGTTTGAAACATAGAAAAATTATGCTTGAGAGTGGTTTCGTTTTTAGACAAGCTTGAAATAGAGAGGAAACTGTGCTTAAGATAAGTTTTAATGCCCCCCAAGCATAACCTGCAGAAGCACATGCCCCCCAAGCTTCATTTGATCTGCATAAGTAGACTACTAGTTACTAATAGGCAGATGAAATGAAGGTTCATTTAAGAGATCAAATTCCTCATCCAAAACTGAGCAATCCCTTCAAGGACCAGTTCCTGATTGCATGCACTATCAATACAACTAAGAAAACTATACAACAAATAGTACATTGTCCTTACACTCTAGTCTCAACTGGGTCTTTCTCAGAATTAACACGCATGAGTTTCGGATGAGGGTATCTTAAGTTAACTGGAGTAGCACTAGTTGAGTGCACTAATGCATAAACTGATTGTGAACTCACTATTAGTTCCTCAAACATTTTGGAACTAATTTAACTAGACTTAACTCAGTAAATTGAGTTAACTAACTACAAGTCATACTTAACGCATCCACGACCCTTATCATATAGGGAGAACATATACATGACTTCAGAAAGACTTCCAACTCGAAATTTGTAAGTTAACTAAGTCAACTCACTCTAGTTCGCTGTTACAAGTTGATATGAGAATAAATTTCAATTTTAATTCTCAGTTTAATTCAAGGACAAATTAAACTAGAATTTTTGGATTTTATTTTTATCATTTCTTGTTGCTATTTTAAATAGTTTTGATCCTTAGTGATGAGTCTGGGGATGTTGTTGTAACTTGATTGATGTCATCATTGCGGTCTGGTTGAGGGTCACACAGGAGATTAGAAGAGTGGTGAACTAGTTCCTTCTCGATGTCCTCCTGTTTCTCTAAAATTCCCCTTCTTTCGCTGCAAAGAAAGGTGATGCGGCTGTTGGATCTGTTTTGGATGGTGCATTTGTGAAAGAAAGAGTTGTTCCTTTCCCCATCCTTTAGCCAGTTGACCCTTTATTTTTTTTTTTTCCAATATAACTCTTCTTGTTTGTGGCAAGCTTCGAGTTGTCTGGTTTGTTGAAAATGCAACAATAAAATCCTAATTTAATTTTGTCCTTGAATTAAATTGGGAATAAAATTGTAATTCCACATCTCGTGACAACTTGTATTAGTTAACTAAGTTAATTTGACTTAGTTGGGTCAGTTAAGTTGAGTTGAGGGTCTAACTAGAGTCATGTAGAGTGTCTCCTACACTATAGGAGCCTTGGTTGAGTTTATTTTTAGTTGTAATTAATTAATTTAGCCTAACTAAGTTAAAGCCAGTTAAACTACTTCCAACTGATGGAGGAACTAGTGGGATGTCTAGTAGTGTGGTGATGTCTGCAGTGGAGTGTAGTGCTACCTGTAGTGATCAACCAGTAAACTAAAGATTCACTCATAATTAACTCATGCATGTCAGATTAGAGAAAGACCCAGTTGAGATTGGAGTTCAGGGACAATGCACTATCAGTTGTATAATAATCTGCATGCAGTCAGAGGAAGGCCTATGAGGATTGCACAATTCATATTGAGGAATTTTTCTAATTAATAGGAGCTAATTCCTTTAGGAACAACTCAAGGAAATAGGGACTTGGGCAAGCAAAAAATTGGTTAAGTATTAGCCTGGGCTTGTCTAGGAAGTTGTGAGACATATAGAGATAGTGCAGAGGTTGCTCAGGCTTGAACAAAGCATTGTAATATTATCATATTTTTTGACTAATGCAATATGTAGATAACATGGTTTTTTAGTTGTGGCTTTCCCTAGGAAATCATTGTGTAATGTGTTGATTGAATACTTTCTCTTGTATGCTTTGTGATTTCATGATCGTTTAATTGTTTCCACTGATGAGCATAGTAGATTAAAGTATATTGTTTGGCATATTACAATTAACAATTTGAAGCTACAAGGAATTTCTACATGGTATCAGAGCATAAATCACTCTAGAAGAGGAGAATATGAGTTTGTCTTTTGCAGGCGAAATCGAATTTGTAGTATCATACTTCAGAGCTAACAGTATGTCATTGTGAGACTCGAATATGCCCTTGAGGGTAGTTCAAACTCTATTGATTGGAAGGAGAGGATGGAGGAAGTGTTGGAAGAAAGCAAGCTTAAGGAATGCATAGACACATATATTCCTAAGCCTCCAACAGTTGATGTTCAAGATCTAGTAGAGTGGAGAAAATGTGTTGAAAAGGTGAGAAGTAATTCAATATCATATTGTCTCGAACCTCCATGGTAATGACACTCCATATGTGATGTGGAAGGCCTTGATAGGCTTATTTCAAAACAACAGTGACCATAGGAAGCTAGCACTGAAGGACAAGCTCAGAAAAATCAAGATGAAGAAGGGCAACACAATACCAAAGTACTTGACCAAGTTCACCCAATGTCGAGATGAGCTTGGAAGTGTGGGTGTTAAAGTTGCTGAAGATGATTTGGTGAGCCTAACACTTCTAGGCCTTCCCAAGAGCTGGCACAACTACCGAGACTCAGTAAATGGTAGGGAGAAGCTACCAGAGTGGGAGCATTTGTGGTTTGACTTGGTGCAAGAAGAGGTTTAGTAGAATAACAAATATGGATCCTCATCCAAGCATTATGATGAGGAGAACTATGCCTTAGCTAGAAAGGAAAAGAAAGGGAAAGGGAATTCATCCCATTTTAAATCAGATCCCAGCTAGGGTGGCAAGAAGAAGGACATGTCAAAGATTAAATGTTTTCATTGTCACGAGCTAGGACACTATACCACTGTGAAGTTTCCACACAAGCAGGTCGGTAAGAAGCCCTCAGGAGGAGTGGCAGGTGAAGCTCTTGCTTCATAATACGAGCTGGATTTCACCCTCATTACTTGCATGGTGACCTTAGTGATGGGTAGTGTGTGATATCTGGATACTGGAACCTCATTCCATATGAGCAACAACAAAGAGTTCTTCAATTACTTGGAGGAGAAGGACCTCCAGATGCACATCGAAATGGGAGATGATGGGAGGTATAGCGCATCCCACATTTGTACTATTAACTTTCAAAGGGAGTCTGGTTCTCCTCTCACATTAAAAGATGTCACGTATGTTACAGGTTTGAAGAAGAATTTGGTTTCAATTGCCATGTTGGAGGACCATGGCTACGATATGATATTGATCAAGGGAAAGGATTTCCTTCATCACATAGCCTTAGGACAAGTGAAGTGAATCAGGGTTTAGGTGGAGAACCTCTAGAAATTGGATGTAGAAGACTATGTTGCTTTAAGCACAAAAATAGATAAGGTGCAAAGCTGAGACATCGGTGAGTTGTGGCATAGAAGATTGATTCACTTGCACCACAAAGCTTTGAAGATCACATAGAAAATTTCTACAAGACTTCCCAAGGGTGCACTAGAGGAGAGAGACACATGCAAAGGGTGTACATTGGGGAAGTACACCAAAGTTACCTTTCATGATAAGGGCAAGCGATCCTTGAAAGAGTTCACTGAGATGTGTGTGGACAGTTCTCGACAACCTCCACGGCCAAGCACAGGTATTATGTAACATTTGTAGATGATTTTTCTCATAAGTGTTGGATTTTCTTCATGTAGAAGAAAGATCATACGTTCGCGATTTTTTGTGAATTTAAAGCACTTGCTGAAAAAGACATCGACAAGAAAGTTAAAGCTCTCAGGGGAAATAATGGTGGAGAATGTGTCAAATGAATTGAAGAACTTATGTGCATCAAAAGGCATTCGACGAGAGTTAATAGCACCCCATAACCCACAAAAGAACGGGGTGGTTGAAAGGAAGAACAACAATATTGTGGGAACTGCACGAGCAATGCTACATGATCAAGGCCTACCATTTCACTTGTGGGCTAAAGCATGCAACACAATTGTATTTGTGTAGATAAAAAATCGTCATCGAATTCTTGGTATGAGTACCCCAGAAGAAGTTTTTTTAGTTAAGAAACTAGATGTGGCACACTTCAGGATATTTGGTTCATCAGTTTACTGTCATGTTTCCAAGGATGCAAGGAAAAAGCTAGAGCTGACATTTGAGTTGGGCATATTTGTGGGGTACACTTATACACCTCACAACTATTGGGTGTACCTGCCATATCACATGATGACAGTGGTTCGTCGATATGCGATGTTTGATGAAGAGAAGGCCATGAGATGTTCCCTTGAGAGGGAGCTTCATATGCATGGAGAAGAGGAGATTTTAGCTCTAAAGGAGGAACCATAGGATGATGTGGAGCAGTCACATGTAGAGGAGTAGAGAGTGGAAGCACCCACTCATGCAGAGACTTCCATTGATGGAATGAAGCACACTAGGGAGGCTGGCATATTGATGTATGATGCTAGAGAGAATGTGGGAGCACCCACATCACAACGCAGGTAGAGGAGGTCATCAGATCGGTACACTGGTTACATGGGTATGATGAGCGAGAGTGTAGATATTGAGCCATCCTCATTCAAGGAAGAAGTGCGACAACTAGTATGGGTTGATGCCATGGTTGAGGAGTATGACTCCATTATCAGAATTAATGTTTGGGAAGTGGTACCAAGACCAGTAGACAAGTCAATGGTGAGTTACAAATGGATTTATAAGGTAAGGCAAGCAACAAATGGGAGTGTGGAGAAACACAAGGCCATATTTGTGGCTAGAAGGTTCTCTCAGGTGGAGGGAATTGATTACGAGGAGACCTTTGCTCCAGTAGAAAGGTACTCTTCAGTTAGATCTATTATAGCACTTTTAGCACAGTTGGGATGGAAGATACATCAGATGGATGTGAAGACAACATTCCTCAATGATGTGGTTGAGGAAGAGGTGTAAATTGAGCATCTAGAAGGATTTGAGACCTTCAATAGAGATTCGCATGTGTGCAAACTCAAGCAAGTGTTGTATGTGTGCAAACTCAAGCGAGCATTGTATGTGTGCAAACTCAAGTGAGTGTTGTATGGACTAAAATAAGCACCCCGTGCTTGGTACATCAGGATTGACAACTATTTCACCTGGTTGGGCTTCACCAAAAGTGAAGTAGATGCGAACCTTTACCATATTGTGGTTGAAGGTAAATTGTTGATTATAGTATTATATGTCGATGATTTAATTATAATAGGTGATGAGAAGCTAGTAAAATCTTGCAAAGAGGATCTTGCAATAGAATTCGAGATGAAGGGCCTGGTACTCATGCATTATTTACTTGGTATGGAAGAATGACAAGGAGATGAGGAACTGTTTATCTCTTAGGGCAAGTATTCCAACAAGATACTAAAGAAGTTCCACATGGAGAGCAGTAAACCCATGGAAACTCCTCTAGCAGGAAATTGGAGGAAGGAAGATGCTACTTCAGGAGAAGTAGTGGAGGCTACTATTTAAAGGAAGCTTATGAGTTCACTTCTGTATTTGGTGAACAAATGATCGAACATATGTTTTGCAGCTAACGAACTTAGTCAAGCAATGGTTAAGCCAAACAAGCTCTATTGGAAGGCAACTAAACATGTGTTGAGATACCTTAGAGGCACCACTTAGTTTGGTCTTTGGTACAAATGGATAGAGGGAGTGAAGCTTCAAGGCTTCATAGATGCAGATTAGGAAGGGAGTCCATCTGACAAGAAGAGCACATCAAGGGGAATATTCAATATTGGGCCAGCAACAGTTTCTTGGTACAACAAGAAGTAAATATTAGTTGCACTCAGTTTGACAAAAGCATATTACATGGTTGTTAGTCAAGCAACTTGTGAGGATATATGGATGAGGAAGATCCTTGTTGGGTTATTTTCTCAACAGATGGATCCTACAGTGATTTATTGTGATAACCAGAGTTGTATCAAACTTTATGAGAATCCAGATTTTCATGATTAGTCCAAGCATATCGACATCCAGTATCGCCATCTACGAGATTGTGTTAAGAGGATAATCATGTTGATGGAGTACATTCCTATAGAAGAGAAGGATGCATATATTTTGACAAAGGCATTGTCAAGATGAAAATTAGAGTTTCATAGAGGTAGGATCGTGGTAGAAAACAATCCCTTTCTTGTTGAGATGGAGTGTTGAAAATGCAACAAAAGAAATCCTAATTTAATTTTGTCCTTGAATTAAATTGGGAATAAAATTATAACTCCACATCTCATGACAACTTGTATTAGTTAACTATGTTAATTTGACTTAGTTGGCTCAGTTAATTTGAGTTGAGGGTATAACTAGAGTCATGTAGAGTGTCTCCTACATTATAGGATCCCTAGTTAAGTTTATTTCGAGTTGTAATTAATTAGTTCGGCCTAATTGAGTTAAAGTGAGTTATACTAGTTCCAACTGATGGAGGAACTAGTGAGAGGCCTAGTAGTGTGGTGTTGCCTACAGTGGAGTGTGGTGTTGCCTGTAGTGATCAACCAGTAAACTAGAGATTCACTCATAATTAACTCATGCATGTCATATCAAGAAAGACCTAGTTGAGATTGGAGTTCAGGGACAATGTACTATCAGTTGTATAATCTTCTGAATTGTACAGGTGGTGCATACAGTCAGAGGAAGGCCTATGAGGATTGTGTAATTCATATTGAGGAATTTCCTTAATTAATATGGGGCTAATTCCTTGAAAAATGCGAGGAAATAGGGACTTGGGCAACAAAAAATTGTTTAAGTATTTGCCTGGGCTTGTCTAGGAAGTTGTGAGACAGATAAAGATAGTGCAGAGGTTGATCGGGCTTGAGAAAATCATTGTAATGTTCTCATATTTTCTTACTAATGCAATATATAGATAGCAAGGGATTTTAGTTGTGGCTTTCCCCAAGAAATTGTGTAATGTGTTGACGGAATTCTTTCTCTTGTATGCTTCGTGATTTTGAGATTGTTTAATTGTTTCCGCATATGAGTAGAGTAGATTCAAGTCTATTGTTTTAGCATATTACAATTAGCTGTTTGAATCTACAACGAATTTATACATGGTTAGTGCTTCTTCCTTATCCTTTGACTCTTTAGTCCAACCCTAAAGGATGATTTCGTACTAGAGGCTGGACATTTCCTTTTCCAAGGCATGCTTTACTTGGAATATGTTACAAAATTCTTTTTGGTTCCATTTTTTGAGAAGGAGATTGATTTGTTTTACATACATATTTGATCCCTTGAGGTGAGCCATGTTGTTCGAACATTTCTCTATTTTTCTTATGAGGTTAGCATCCGAAAGCCAAAATTGTTCAAATTGAAAGGGGTGATTGAGTGGATTACAAAAATTTCTCCAAGAGAGGGCAATGGGCCAATGATCTGATCCCCCTAATGGTATGCTTTTAGCCTAGAGTTCATGGCCTCCTATGAGAAGAGATTCAACAACTAGGAAGCAGTCTAGGCAAGAAGAGATTTGAGCAGCTCCTCCCCTTCCGTTGTTCCATGTGAAGAGACTATTGGTAGTTTTCATGTCTACTAGGTTAAGGCATTCGATGAAGTTGTTGAGATCCTCTGATTCAAGGTCTAGGTGACATTGTCCTCCCTTCTTTTCATGGAGGGAGACGACAATGTTGAAGTCCCCACTAATAATCCATTTGTGTGTGTTCACCAGGTTCTTGAGAGAGTAGAGATGTCCTAGCATCTCCTATTTTTTGTCTGGGGCCTAAGGTTCATAGACATTGGTCATAAAATTGTACATGTAAGTTCCTAATAAGTGCAAAGAGACTGAAGTAATGGATTAGCTCCAAGCTAGTTTGATATGGGTTCTACGTAATCCCTAAAGCCCCTGATGCTCCCTTTCAGTCCACAGCTAGGGTTTTGTAAGATTTTCATAACCGAACCATTATTGATTCAAAAACTTGACCTAAACATTGACTTTCTTGGATGAACAAGATTGTCAGGAGATCTTATTGAATCTTTCGACAAAGAATATGGTGCCTTAAGGGGATATTCATACCCCTGACATTCCAGGATATTATCTTCATGATTAAATTGGAGATTGGGAGGAGTGGATCTCTAAGATCTGCTTGTATTGACCATAATCCACCAATTTCTTGCCTAGGATGTCCAAGCATTGCAATGTATATTTTCAACCTCTCTTCTTGAAGTCCTTGTTGCATTTCTTTCCATCTTTTGTTGTAATGGTTTGAACCCCTAGTTGCATGGATGCCTTGGCTCTTTGGAGGGGCACTACCAGGAGGTTGATTTGCATGGGCAAGATTGTGTTGATGTCATTCTTTCAAAAAACATCCTCCATGCCCATAAGATTTAATCCTTACATGCTTGTGAAATCTTCACCTTCACCCATTTGGATGTCCTCTTATGGCTGAATGTTGATTTGCTCCTGCAGAGTAGCGGGATCAACTTCCATCTAATTTTTTCCCTTGTCTTTGTGGGTCTATTGTTTTGGCTTTTTTGGTTGGATTTTCAGGGTAGGTTCTTGTAAAGGATGCTAAGGTTCCTTTGGAGGATCTCCTAAAATTTCAAATTTGTTGCTAGTTCTATGTTGCTCAAGAGTCGAGGAGGAGCCAACTTTCTTATTGTGGCATTTCTTGTTTGGGATTTTGGTGAATCCCTCTACATCCACCATATTATTATCTTTAGGATTTGGTTTGGCTCATTCAAAGGGAAGTCTCTGAAGAGATGCCCATGTTGGTGGTATTTTTGACATCTGAAAAGAACATGCTTGTAGTCCAAGGTATGGAGCTAGTCTCTGTCTTTATATTCTAGGGATATGGCTTCTAGAAGGGAACTCACTATGTTCTTGTAGACACATATCCTAGCATATGGCATGTAGAAACCTTGCTTAGTATACTATGAGAGGCATATGAATTTACCTATCTTGTTTCTGATTCCTTGAAGGGTCTCTTGATCCCAATATTCATATGGTAGCAAGTACATATAGATCTAGACAGGGGCCTAGGAGAAGTCTTCCTTGTTTGGGTCAAATCTTGTCATCCATTTGTGCATTTATAAGTCAATTGAGTTAAAGAAGTAGGGGCCTCCTTCCATTGCAGACTTCAGTTCTTCTTTTCTTGAGAAAATCACAGTGAAGAAGCCCTTAGAACCTATATTGACATCACGATGGGCATTGGGCTTCCAACATTGGGAAATATATTACAAAAGGGATTTTTTCATTGGCAAGATCCCTATAAATTTGCAGATTAGGGCATGGTCCTCCATGTGCTAGATATTTTTGTTCAACCTGGGTGGAGGAATGTGAAGGCACAAGATCTTTGTCATTTTTTCAATGCAAGTATTGGTTTGTTTTTGAGCTGGGATTTCAGGTTGAGCTTGATCTATGATGTCAATAGTCTCAAAAGGGGTACCACCAGCTATATTGGCATTATTCAGATTTTTGCAAAGGATGCATACTTGAATGATTGGGGCTAGTTTGTGAGGGAAGATGCACTAAAACTGTGAGGTGGGTTAAAGGGGCTAGGCGCCCTCCCTCCCTTGGTGACCATTGAGTTGTAGTAATCCAAAGAATGGGGGTATGGTGACAACTCAGAGAAAGGTTTAGGGGATTGGGGGCATCACGAAGTAGTGTGGAGTTGCAGAGTGGGACATCTCAACGCCGATATAATTTAATACTGAATAAGAAGGAAAAAATAATTTTGGATTGTTTAATTTTAGTCATATATTTAATATAATTGTTTAGTATTTTGATGTGCTTCATTTCCTATTAGACTTTTATGGTTGATTTTATTGAAAACATTTAAGTCTAAATTATAATCATGTGGCTAATATTAAATTTGGACATCTCCATCACTGATGGGGGTGACATACGGTAGAGGAGTGGGCCTTGCAACCCTCTCCTATGCGACATCAAGCATAGATGAATCGTGTTGGGCACGCCTCTATCGATAGATTGACATCGAAGCATCTAGAAGCGTTGATCATTAAAATGGTTAGAGCATTGATTTTAGGAAATTATGGTTGGTGGGTGGTTATGAGACTATTGGATTCAAAGAATTTTGAGCGCCTATGTTTTCAAGGTGGCACTTCAACAGTGCCATCCCTTGTGAACCAAGTTGTGAAGGGTAGTAACAACGCACAATGTGAGAACACAGTGTTGGATAGTGGAGTAATTTGGTGGTGGTGTGGGATCTAGGGTATATTTGCTAACCTTTATTGTTATGGGGTAATGTACTCGCCTGGATGTTTAAATAATGACGATGGGGGGAAGGTTGATGCATTGAGCTAGTCAACATTTTAAGCTTTTGGTGTCTGATAAGCCTTGTCGATTTCATTAAATTATTAATTTCTTTAGGTCATGTTTGTGCTTTTGTTGTGTTCTTAGGGTGGTTAGGTGGCTCGAGAAGGAAGTCTCCAAGTATTCACTCATCCACAGAACATAGAGGTTGTGACTCTACTAGGTTCGTGGGTGAGCCTTGGTCAAGACAAGGCTCTACTTGGGTGGTCTTGTTCATGGACGAGAGTAAAGTGGGATTCTCATAGGCCCAGAGTTTATCCTTGGGGTTCGATAGTGATTTTCAAGGCAATGGATTAGGAATTGTTGTGCCTAGTGGTGGCATAGAAAGAAGGTGGCTTGGTGGAGAAACATGGACCAATGAAGTGAGGTTTTATTTTCTTGACATGTGGTGATGCTTGACTTACCTCGATCCCATGTTTTGTTAGAGATGGCATATGATAAAGGGAGTGGGCCCTCGTGACTAAGGGGGAGGCCACCAAGGAGAAATTTGAGACATGGGAGAGGAAGTTGACCCTTCGTCAATGCCATATGTAGGCAAGGTGGAGATACCTCCTCCTTTTGAAATTTTTGAAGAAATGATTCAACAAATTATAGTGACCTTGGATCAGATTGTTCAGCCCCAACATGATGATAGAAATGAGGTGATTAACTTTTTAAGCGACCTCTAGCAAAATCAGTGGATAATTATAGACCATATGACTTCTCTATGTCATAGGCAAAGAATGATCAATGATCGACTGACGAGCTTAGAAGGCAGACTTTAGAATTATATGGAAGGCCATGTAAACGATGTTTTTATGCCTTTCCCTCCACGCAATGGAGAGCCCATGCGAGTTCTGGCTCTCTTTTAGGATCAAGGATGATAACATGTTACTTTGATGTTTTATGCACCTTTTGGTCTTATTGGGCTATCCTTCTTCAATTATCTAGTTTGATGTGTTTTTTTGTAATGTGATTATCCTTTTATCTTTGGGCCAACAAGTCAAGTAGGGTCGCGTCTAGTAGAATTTTACTTTGGAGATCCTCCTAATGTAAATAAAATAAAGTTGAATTACAAAAAAAAGTTGGACATCTCCATGAGAGATGTAAATATTAATATATTAATGTGAAATAAATATTATTTATTACACTTACTATTTATTTGAAAATATAAGAGGATCTAGCACGTGAGTAGTCATGCTACCAAATTATCGAGAAATCGATTAATAATTGGTTGTAGTCCAAGAAAGGACAGTTTTTGAAGTTATAGTTGTCAGAGTCTAAATCCTCCATATTTTTCAAAGATTTCTAACCACCAAAGAAAGCATGACAGGAGAGAGAGATCATGGGGTGGGAGAGGAAAAAGCATTGTAGGAGAGAAAGGCAATCTAAAAGAAGGTCCTGTGAAGAGAAAAGACTAGACTCGAAATAATATGTAGAAATTTTAGACATTGATATAGTGGGATGCTAATAGGGTCCAAGGAAGGAAAATTATAAAAATATTGATCAATATTTCTGACAGAAGGATAACCTAAGTCTCAGGGAGAATTATTGATTAGCAGTTCATTAGTTGGGAGGAGTGTGTTTTCTCTTGTTACATTTAGAAATACTCTAATAAGTAAACTAATTGTCATGCTTGTGGACTCTTAGAAATATGCTTTACAAAAATATTATGAATGTATGCATAAGGAAAAGAGAAAGTAGTGGAACATATAACTCACTTAATGTCTTTCTTACTAGGTAACTAATTCTCAACTATGGGTCTTGTTCTCTTTAGCATTTTGAATAAAATAACACATCATTTATATTTTACTATTGAATAAGGAAAATAGTAGGATTAGCATGAGTAGTAGGTTACTATAGAGGATAACTTTGTGTTAGTTCTTAATCAATGCAGTCCCTTCTCAAAGTGAAAAAGAAAAATTATTTATGTGGAGTAGATGTAGAAACCCAAGTCCAAGAGTCTTGCACCTAATTACTTATGTATCAAGGACCTTTCTCATAGATAGTTGAGTTAATAGGCCGAGGACTAGTTTAGAAAGTTTGGGGCGATATTTATATATTCAAATAATTTGAGAAAAAATGAGCGCAAGAGCTCAATAATAATTCTCTATTACAAAGTTAGGAATTAGAGATCTATTATAAAATATACATGCAAAGACAGAAATAAAGAAAAATTCAAGTATAATAAAGAACAAGACTCTATGTAGTTTACATAGATATAAGGCCAAATAATTGTATATAGAATGAAACAAAGATAATATCTAAGCACTAAAACTATCTTTTTTCTTTATGAAAAAACAACTTCTATTGAATAAGCCCTAACTATGTATACATATAACTGAAGGAAGTCAACGAAGATGAAATAACCAAATGTGGAAATAAATTTTATCTCTTTGATCAAAACAAAGGAAGGAGACTGAGAAAACCTTATATACATGCATTTGCAAGAAATTTCTTTCAAGGAATAATGTGCTTAAAAACCTATTTCTAGAAATTTAAAATTAATTTATCTATAGGACCCATGGAAGCAATTGATTACATGATAAATTATGTTAAGTAAAATAAACATGTTCATTTAATGTATGGAAGCAACCAAGGAATTATAGTGACATAACAATTATAAGTAAAACATAATATGGGAGGTTTTATAATGCCAAGTTTAGGAAGAACTATAATCAATATATTTGTTCACTACATGAATTTAGGGCGAGAACCCAATGCATTCCGATGGAAAACTAACTATCTCTAATTCATGTTGAAACCCTAAGTATTCAATCTAGAATAGAACAAAGACTATGCCAATTGTGGCTACAACCATAATAGGATGGTAAGAAACCCTTTAGACTGAGTCATAACCTGTAACAAGATAGGGAAAAGCTTTTATTTTCTTTTTTATACCTGGAATGCTAAAACATTATGTTCAAAGATGTCAATTCGACTCAGGAGAAAAAGCTAACATGGTATGAACAAGAGCAGAGAACCCTGGTTAGCTATGTGTGTATCTATACATGTGTGTGTGTGTGCGCGCGCGTGTGTATATGAAGTAAAGGGTTTTTAAAATTTGCCTCATGTGTTATGGTAGAATGTTGGAACTTTCATTTTCTACAGAAGGGGAAAACTCTCTATTAACGATTTAGTAACTAAGAGTTTTCAAATTTCTTGTTCTTCTAAAAAAAATATATCATGTAACATAAAGAAACAAGGGTTTAAAAATAAAAGCATTACCTATGGCCCTCAACTGCCTAAGACTAGGTTGCACTAGAGGAATGAAAAGTAAAAACCTTGTCACCACTATGGAAGGGGGGATTTTATGCCCAAACAAGAGTACAATACGACCTTAGTCAGACAATGACTCGAGAGAGTAATTTTTGTAGAAAACATTTTAGAGAAATAAAATTGTGGAGTAATAATTCCTTAACTACTTGCATGGTGGACTGTGGCTCTAAATACTCATTGTTGTGACTAGAATGAAAGAAAGTAGTTGGGAGTGTTGTAGGATCTCCACTCGAGCCTGCAAGGAAGACAAAGCGCTTAGAAGCCACATAACCTTGATGACATTGAAACCCTCTAGTTGAATTTAAACAAAATACTGTGAGAATTAAATTCCCTAGATGAATAGTTACTTGGTGATTACCTGACTTGATAGAATTTTTCACCATTTGTAAGGCCAAAATGTACATTACAACTCTCTGTACTAATTGGCTTAAATGGTTGAAAGGGTTCCCTGATCAAGGGAAGAAACAAAGAAACCCTAGGTCCATTAGTCAAAGGAGCTAATTTATCCAAATTCCTTGAACCTGCACACAAGAACCAAAGTTTGTCAACCCAAAATAAGCTTAATATTGAGGAGGGAAACTATAAAACATGAACCATAAATAGCAAAAAAATAAAAAATTTGGAGATTGATGGTACCTATAACGTTGCAGTCGCATCAAACAGATGAGGGGTTTAATACCCGAGAACCATTTTTCTCTCTAAGGGAGTTAACCGGGAGCAAGGAGGGTGAACATAACAGTAATGTAAAAACCAGGTAGAATACATAGTGGTATGATAAACCCTAGCTCAACGAAAATCCTCGCAAAGTTGCAAAGCTCTCGACCTCCCTAATCGACATTGAAAATTTCAAAGCGACTGGGGAAGGAGGGGGTAGTAACCTTAATTATTTTACAAAGAATCATCATCATTGGATCAACCTGGATGCATCTGGATCGTCCTTGTCTAACCCATCATTTGGCTGCCCAAATGTCACCCAAGTGGGCCAGCAGCGTAATCCAAGTCACATGGCCAATTCTGTAAAGATACAATATAACAAAAATTAAACCATAGAGTAGTAATGTAATCCACTGGTAAGTGAATCCTCCACCATGGATTAGGGCACAAGGTCAAACAACTTCCAATATTATATTCGCGAGCAAATACAATAAAATATGTATGTAATTTATGTATTGGGCCTTAATGTTGAACATGTTGTCCTAAATATTAACCAAAACTTTTCTCTTGATAAGGTAGTGGGGTGGTGTAGACACCCTATTACCTTTAAAAACACAAATATGTTCTACTATAAGCCAAATTAAATAAAAGCCATAATCCCTTGAGTCAACAATGTGGAAACACTATATTCATGTGTGCAATGCCTTCAAATCAGTTAAACAAATCAAGGATGGGAGGAAGTTGTGTAATATATATATATAATATATATATTATATATATATATAATATATATATATATTTGTTTGAACAAAGTGAAATTATGGGATACATTACATGTGGTATCAGAGCTATAGATTATAATATTGCAACCTATGAGCTCAATCACAACTTTCATTTAACAAATAAATGCTTTGTTTTACATAGTGAAGAAGAAAATAAGGAACGTTGATGGCAGAATCATTTGTAAGATCACTTGTTGGAGAAGAACAAATCTAGGTATAGTTAGGAAGAGAAACACCACCTCATATAATGGAATTATTTTATATGATTAAAGGAATGAAGTTGGAGCTAGCCAGTATTAGAGAATATATTGAGAAGTTGATGAAAGCTAATGCTAAGCAAGAAAATCTCATAAAAAAATTAGTTGATAGGTCCAATCCAAAAACCATAGAACTAATTGGAGAGGAGGAAGACAAGGAGGAATCTTCCAAACGAAAGAATCCATATAACATGGATGAAATTAAAGATGTTAGATTTGAAGATGTAGAGGAACATAACTTAGCTAACATTCTTCCTAGTCAAGGAAATAAACAGAAAGTAGAACTGCAAGGGGATTTGAAGAAAATTAGACCTCCAACCTTTGATGGCGAGTCAAAGGAAGGAGCAAAGACATTGCTTCTCAACATGAACTGATACTTTCAAGTGTACAAGTATCTTAGTAATTTAAAATATAGAGTAGCCACTTACCAATTACAAGGTAAGGCATCTTTATGGAGGGAGGATATTATGAGTGTACATAATATAGAAGATAAGACCGTGAGTTCGGAAGAATTTAAAAAAAATTCAAAGAGAAGTATACGAGAGAAAGATACTATGATGATAAATCACATTAATTTCACAAATTAAGGCCTATTCAGATGAACATGGATGAAATAGTTACAAATTTTACCCACATCTTGCTTTATGTACCCTACATTTATGAGAAAAAAAAGCTAAAGTACAATAATTTATCAGTTGTCTTCCCCTCTCATTTAAGGAGAAAATTGAATTTGATAATCCTAAATCTATGGATGAAGTAATCCAAAAGGATAGAATTTGTTATCAATAGTCTTAGCAAAGAAATGAAAATGCAAAATCTTGGCCACACAAGAGAAATGACAAACTTATATAAGGGGGCAAAGGGTTTAAAATATCCTCTTTTAAGATTTTTATTAAGAGTCACCATAATCATAATTTTAATAAGATCAGTAATCAACAACAAAATACCTAAACATAAATAGGGACTAGACCGATAGATCTGTACAGTAAATGAATCAATGGAAAATAAAGGGAACCACTAAAGTATTCGGGTTGTGGAGAGCCTCATCTCCTTCAAAAATTCCGATATAATGTAAAATATATTCAAGCCTTGCAGAATATCCAAGAAGCCTCCACAATGAATGATGTGGCCAAAATCATTCCTGGAATTAATGCAGCCCGAAGGAAGCGTCAAGTTGACCATCAATCTATCATGTTTGAAATAGAAGGTAATATTTTAAACCAACCTGTGTCCATTTTAGTATATCCAAGTGCCAATTTAAGTTATACCAGTCCACAAATAATGGACAAATGTAAATTGAACACTAAAAAATATAAAAACTCTTGGATGGTCTAATTAGCCACCAACACTAAGAGGAAAGTTACAAGTTGTGTTAAGGACCACCCCATCAAATTGAATGGAAATAAAATAACATTAAATATGAATGTTTTACCTTTGGGATCTTACGATGTATTAGTGGGAATGGATTGGTTAGAAAGACAAAAATAAATTGTTAACTGTTTAGACAAAACTATTACTTGTACCATGGATAAAGAAGAAGTAGAAATTTTCAAGGGTATATTGAGACCATTTTCTATCACGCAAATATCATCCTTAGAACTAAAAAGATGTGCTAGGTGTAAATTTTTTGTTATCCATATATAATATGACTCAGAGGAAACTAAGACAAGAACCTTTGATGATCTATAAGTGGTATGGGAATTCAAGGATGTGTTTCAAGAGGAAATCCCTAATTTACCACCTAAAAGAGATATTTATTTCACTATAAAATTGATACCTATAGCCAATCCGGTGTCCAAGGCACCCTATAGAATGAGTGTACCAAAGTTAATGGAATTGAAAAATGCAACTTCAAGAGTTATTGGATAAGGGATATATTAGACCAAGTGTGTCATCATGGGGGTGCCAATATTGTTTGTGAATAAGAAAGACGAATGTTCAAGCTGTGCATTGATTATAGGCAATTAAATAAGTTAATAATAAAAAATAAATACCCATTGCCTAGAGTAGATGACCTATCTAATTAGGTTAGAGGAGCCATTATCTTTTCCAAAATAGATTTATGGTTTAGTTATCATCAATTAAGGATTAAGGATGAAGATATACATAATATTGAATTCAAAATTAGATATGGGTATTATGAGTTTATTGTGCTTTCATTTGGTGTCACAAATGCTCCAACTACATTCATGTGTATGATATACAATATTTTCAGCTAATATCTAGACAAATGTGTGTTGATTTTTTTATTTATGACATTTTGATTTATTCTAAAACGCTAGAAGAACATGAGCAACAGCTAAGCATAGTGTTGCAAACACTTAGAGAACATCAACTTTATGTCAAAGTTAGTAAGTGTGAGTTCTACCAAGACCAGATCCAATATCCGGGACATGTAATCTCCAAAGAAGGAATTGCAGTATACCTGGACAAAGTCAAAGTAAACCTTAATTGGGTTGTCCCTAAAGATGTAGTGAATGAAAACATCCCTTAATTGGATTTTCCCTAAATATATAACAAATATAAAATATTTTATGGGTATTACAGGATATTACCGTAGATTTATTGAAGGGATTTCTAAATTGGCCTACCACAGAACCTCCTTCCATAAAAAGGGATCAAATTTGAGTGGACTAAGAAGTGTCAATAAAGTTTTGACCAACTGAAACATCTACTGGCCATAGAAATAATACTTAAAAATGTTGACTCTAATATGGATTATATAGTATGCACAAATGCTTGCCTTGAAGGACTAGGTGGGGTATTGATGCAAGATAATCATGTACTAGCCTATGAATCTACGAAATTGAAATATCACAAAATAATTTTTTGTGTGTGTTTGATTTAGAGTTAGTTGTTGTAATCCATGTTCTATTAATGCGGTTCCATTATTTGATAGGTTGGAAATATACTTTGATTACTGACTATATCAACTTGAATTATTTCTTTAACCAAACCAATTTAAATGATAGATAGGCTAGATTAATGGTTTTTTCTAAGTGAGTAAGATTTTGATATCAAGCATATTAAAAGAAAATGAAATAAATTGGATGATGCACTGAGTCGAAGTGTAAAAGAAATGTGTGGAATTTTAGTGAGTAGCATTAAAAAAGATTTTCTGGAGCAAATTATAACAAAAACCCTAGAGGATTAGATTTATAATCATATACAAGAAAAAAATGATGAGAGAATTTGATCAATCAGAAAAAGCAAATTATGCATTAAATAAAGATAATTTGTTATCCTTCAGAAATAGAATCTACATTCCTAATGTGCATATACCTAAGTAGCTAATTCCATATAAGCATCATAAAAAGTCTTTTTCATCTCATCATGGATACCAAAAAATTATTATAGCCCTTAGGAAGGAATTTATTTAGCCTGGAATGAAAGGAGAGGTAGCTAAATATTTGGCAAAGTGTCAAGAATGCTAAAGAGTGAAAGTAGAACATCAACATCTTGCTGGATTATTAAATCCCATGCCTATTTAAAAATGGGAATGGGAAATTATCTCATTAGACCTTATTATGAGGCTACTCATAACTAAAAAACAACATAACTCAATCATGGTTGTAGTTGATACTAAAGATGCTCACTTTATATTGGTTCAATCAACATATAAAGTTGTTCATGTGGTTGGAATTTTCATGAACAAAATCTTAAGATTACATGGAATACCAAAAACTATTATATCTGATAAACATGCAAAATTTACTTCTAATTTTAGGGAAATGCTTTTTATAGGAATGGGTACACAACCGAAATTTAGCATTGCATACCATCCCCATGTAGATGGATAAACTGAAATGACTAATTAGATTCTTGAAGACATGCTTCACATGTTGGTGATGGATCAACACACTAAGTGGGATTTTTTTTTTTTACATCTAGTTGACTTTTCCTATAATAACAATTATAAGACATCCCTCAATATGAGTCTCTTTGAAGTCCTTTATGGGTGAAAGTGAAATACTCCATTGAGTTGGAGTCAACTAGAAGACAAATTTGTCTTGGGACCTGATCTCTTGTAGGAGATGGAACCAATAGTTAAAAAGGTAAAGCAAAACCTAAAGGCAACCCAAGACAAACATAAGAGCTATGCAGATATGAAAAGGACACATAAAGAATATGAAGTGGGAGAAGACATGTACAATAAAGTCAGGCCTAAGAAGAGTACTCTTAAATTGGTAAGTTGTGTTATGTTATCACCCCATTTTTGTTGACCATTTGAAGTACTAGCAAGAGTAGGACATGTGGTATACTAGCTAGCACTACCAGTGAATATCAAAGTTCACGATGTATTTCATGTATCACTATTAATTAAATATATTCATGATCCAACTCATATTATTGATTGGAACATTGAATAGGTCGAACTAGAAGGCATGTTCCAGGTTGAGCCTCTTTAAATTTTAGACAGGAAAAAAAGTATACTCTGGAATCAAGCCATCGCCTAGGTTAAAGTGTAATGGATGCACTTTAGGCCTGAGGAGGCCACCTAGGAGATAGAAGATGAAATGAGAGAAACATTTCCTTCACTTTTTCAAAAGTGAACTTTATTAAACTCACAAGGGAGGAAAAAGTAGACAATGATGACCTAATCATTAGTTTTGATGTGGTTTCGTTATTCACTAAGATTCCCTTATAGGATGTTATCCAAGTTCTCTACGAGGTAACTCGCCTTGAAAATGCCATGCTTGCTGAAGTTTGCCTTCACTTAACATTATTTAGCTTCTAAGGAGAATACTAGGAGTAGGTCATAGGTGTTGCTATGCGCTCCCCACTTTCTCCTATTGCAACAAATCTATACAAGGAAAAATGTGAACAAACAACATTAGACTCCTACCCATTAAAACCTAGAAGATGGAAAAGACACGTTGGTGATACTAATGTGAAATGGCAACATGGTAAGAAAGAACTCAGCACATTTTTAGAACATCGAAATGGAATACCTATGACATAAAATTTAGTATAGAACTAGAAGATAATAATTGCATTCCTTTCTTGAATGTATTAATTACTAGAAATGAGGATGGGGCCTTAGGGCATCAAGTATTAAAAAAAAGACTCATACTAATAGTTACCTACATGCGGACCCCCACCATTACCGAGCTAAAAAATTTAGAATCCTCAATACATAACCTTACGAACTGTTAGGATATTTGATATAGATCACTTGGATCAAGAACTGGATCACCTCAGTAAGGTCTTCAAAGAGACTGGATACAAGAGTAAAGACAATGCTAAGGCCATCAAGAGATAAAATGAGAGGATAAACCCCTCACAGAAATCAACTAATCTATAACCTTCCAACATGAAGACCCACCTCCCGTACATTCGTGGTGTAACTGAAAAAATAGTTAAAATTCTCAAAAAAGGAATATTGGTTCAATATTCAAACCATTAGAGACTGTAAGGCAAAAGAATGAATTAGTTAGGGATAACATTGATCAACAAAAACTAAAAGGAGTCCATAAAATCAATTGTTCCTATGGAAAAATTTACATTGGTGAAACTGGGAGGTCATTCAAAACAAGAATAAAAGAACATTATGCCAACATTAAAATTCAACACTCTCGTATTTTTGCTCTTGCAGAGCATTCCCACCACACTAAGCATCACATATGCCTTGAGGACACTTCTATCATTGCAAATGAAGATCACTACTTGAAGAGAAGATTTAGAGAGGCTCTTGAAATTTTGAGACATCCAAACAACCTCAACAGAGATGACGATCTCAAAGTTAGTAGGAGTTGGCTCCATGTGCTTTCTTGGCTCTACGATTTGTTCCCTATTTTTCAATATTAAATTAATAGTGTTATTAGTAACATTATCACTCTCCTAAGGGTCTTAATATTAATCATATTTATTTTTTCTTTTCCATGTAACATGGTTCTATAATTCTTAAATCTTTATTCCTTTTACATTGATATGTAATTAATTTTATTGATTTAGGTTTTAGTTCTAATATATCAATTATAATGAATAAATAAATTATTATTTATTTAATTAATTATTAATACACGATACATTATATGATGTTATATTAATATAGTTACTAATATATGAATTATTAATATTTTTCTCTTCATTTATTATAATATATATTAATTTTAATATTATTAGCATTATATTACTAATTCTTATATCATCATACTAATATATTAAGTTAGTAATTAGTTGTAATATATCAATCAACTAGTTATATAATAATTTATTAAGGTTAATATTTTAATTAATTGTTTATATTATTTTTATTTAGTTAATACCATTATACTAATTAAAGCTTCCTTTCATTATTATATTTTACTAATTAATTAATTCCTATATATTAACTAAGTAATTTTCTTATGTTTTAGTTTTTAGGTTTTATCACCCGTCGTCTCATTTTTTTTAATGCCGTATCACCTCTCCTCCTCTCATCAATTACTCTTGATGATAGTTGCTAGTTTGGACTGAAAATATTGATTAAAAATGATGACTATGGATAAAAATCTAGAACCAGGTTCTCAAAATTATGACAACTACAAAAACTTGCAAGCAAGAATTAAATTCCTATCAAATTTTTATGGTTTTATTTTCTTGCAAACATTTAGGTTTGAATTATGGCCGAGGAGGGGGGTTAAGATTAAATTTGGACATGTTAATAAAAAATGTAAATATTAAGATATTGTTATGAATGAAATATTATTATTCCACTAAATGTTTATTTGAAAATATAAGAGGAGCCAACACGTGAGTAGTCAAGCTACCCAACTATCAAGAAATTGGTTAAGAATCAGTTGTAGTCCAAAAAAGGACAACTTTTGAAGTGATATTTGTTAGAGTCTAAATCCTCCATCTCTTTCAAAGATTCCTAACCACTAGAGAAAGCATGACAGGAGAGAAAGGTCATGAGGTGGGAGAGCAAAAATGATTGTGGGAGAAAAAGGCAACCTACAAAAGGTCTTAGTGAAGAGAAAAGAGTGCACGAGAAATAATAGATAGAAATTTTAGACATTGATATAGCATGATGATGCTAGGGTCTAAGGAGGAAATTTATAAAAATACTAATAAAAATTTCTAACAAAAGAACAACCTCAGGCTCGAGGGAAATATTGATTAGCAGTTCATTTATTGGGAAGAGCATGTTTGCTCTTATATTTTCAGATACTTTAGATTATTAAACTAATTGTCGTGTTTGAGATCTCTTAGAAAATTTCTTTACAAAAATATATGAATGTATGCATAAGAGAAAGTAGTGGGACATATACCTTGCTTAATGTCTTACTTACTAGCAACTAATTCTCAGTCATGGGTCCTGTTCTCTTTAACATTTTGAATAAAGTAACACATTTTTTCTGGGTGACAATTAAATAAGGAAAAGAGTAGGATTAGCATGAGCAGTAGGCCAATACAAAGGATAACTCTGTTGCTAGCCCTTAATTGATGTAATTCCTTCTCAAGTTGAAAAAGGAAAAATTATTGTGAGGGATAGATGCAAAAACCCAAGTCCGAGAGTCTTGCACCTGATTATCTATGTATCAAGGGTAATTCTTAGAGATAGTTGAGTTAATAGGCTGAGGACTGGTATAAAGAGTCAGGGGCAGTATTTATGTATTCAAATAAATCAAATGAGAAAAAATGAGCACAAGTTCTCAGTAATAATTCTCTATTACAAAGTTAGGAATTAGAGATCCACTGTAAAACAAACATGCAAAGATGAAAACAAAAGAAAAATCCTAGTGTAACAAAGAACATGAATGTGTGTAGCTTACATAGATATAAGGCCAAATAATTGTATATAGAAGGAAGAATATGTAATATCTAAGCACTAAAACTATCCTTTTTCTTTATGAAAAATCGACTTCAATTAAAAAAGACCTAAATATGTATACATATAACTGAAGGAAGTCAACATATAGGAAACAACCAAATGTGGAAATAAATTTGATCTCTTTGATAAAACCAAAGGAAGGAGGCTAAGAAAAGTTTATATACATGCATTGGAAGAAATTTATTGCAATAAATAGTGTGCTTAAAAACTAATTGCCATAAATTAAGTTTTTATCTACAAGACCCATGGAAGCAAATGATTATATGAGAAATTCTATGAAGTAAAATAAACATGTTCATTTAATATATGGTAGCAATCAAGGCTCTATAATGACACGACAATAGTACAAGTAAAATATAATATAAGAGGTTTAATAACACCAAGTTTAGGAAGCCCTGTAATCAATATATTTGTTCTCTACATGAATTAAGGGAAATAACCCAATGCATTTTGATGGAAAACTAAGTGTCTTTGAATTAATGCTGAAACCCTAAGTATTAAGTTTAGAATAAAAGAAAAAATACGCTAATTGTGGTTGCAACCTATTGATATTGTTAGAAATCCATTAATTAAGGTGATCTCCTCAATGTGAAGTCCCAATTAGACCTCACATCGTTTGGAGTAGGAGCCCCATATGGAGTATCAACCTGGTTGCCATATATTCTTATAGATTTGCCTTGGCTTTAGCTATCATCAAGAGAGAGAAGTGTGTATGTGCCTTTGTGAAAAGCAAGTAAGTGTGTCTGGTGAATGTTCGGTTGCAGGTGTAAAGGTTCTTCTACTGCAAAGGGAGGAAAGGTGAGCCTCTAAGAGAGAGTTAATAGTACCACACTATTAGAAGTGCACACAAGAAAAAGAGAATCACATAACATCAAGCAGAATAGTCCACATAGATGTGACGATTATTACAACCATTACAATAAATTTTCAATAAGATAAGCACTAAAAAAACCAAAATAGTTAAATTTCTTTGGTAAAGGTGAAATCAAACATGAATCATAAATATTCATAGAAAAATCTTACAAATATTCAAAATCCATGCATGAAAACGTACTGGCCATCCGACTTCAAGTATTAAGTAAAAGTACCAAGATACATGAATATAATGAACATCACTAGCTCCAATCGTGGAGCATTAGAGCCATGACTTTCTCCCCAAAAGTACTAACTCTGTCTTTCCAATGCCTTATGGGAGAAGCTAAGGTGAAAAGTCCATTACATGAGCAAAGAGGGTGTATATATAACAAATGGGGTGACCTTTCACCTCCCTTGTGACTCTTGGACTTTTCAACTCTTACATGACTCTTCATATTCTATACATGATTCTTGGGTTTCCACTTTACAATACATTTTCTAACGTAAAATTACATAATCCACAAATGTTGTGGAAAATAATGACGTGACATGGACTGCATGGTGATGTGGTAGTGCCAAGTTGTCCTTCTTGCTACTTTGTCTTCGATAAATATGTATCCAACACTTTGTCTTCATGAAATATATTCTTTGTTCTTCATATACACCCTCCATAGGGTTGTGAATTGGTATGGAGTCTTCATGCAGTCCTGGCCTTTAATCTTATATTGTACTCTGGTGTTCTTTCATCTTCTTGCCTGATGATCATCTTATCTCTTTAGCTCCAAAGGTTTATTCTAGTATGGTATCCTTCTCCTTTTCATCCATCATCATCCTTTCATGATACAATAGAGTACCTGCCACTAAAGCCACTCATGAGAAGCCAACGTCAATATGAAAAATTCTAACATGCTTCTTGAAATCACTTGTCAATGATGGAACTAGTGACTGGTTGAGTGTCTGACTCAAGGATTTTTCAATTCCATAGGCGAAGGCCTGAGACTCAGGCTTGAGACTATGAAACGCATAGTTCAGGATGTATAGGGTCAAAGGATTGCACAATTGATGGGCTCAAGATCTCATGCTCAAGGATTGAGACTTGAGACTGCACAATGCAAAGTTCTGGGGGCCTCGGTAGAGGGATTGCATATTTGAGGTGTGCAGTGCACAATTCTAAAGGCCTGGGCTGCCCGTGCAGTTGAGGAACCCAAGAGGTCAATCTTGAGGCTTGAAGTTGCCCAATGCACAGTTCAAACAAAAGAACAGGTTGGGAAATTGCGCATTTACGGGGTTCAAGGCCTCAAGCTTGAGGCTAGAGGCTTGAATTTTCCCAATGCACAATTCTGAAGGGAGAGAGGCCAAGTGATTTCCCAGTTGCATAGTTCAAGAGCTCAAGGTTGAGGCTTGATGCTTGAGACTACGTAGTGCACAAAGAAGGCTGACTAGAGGAAATGATTGCACAGTTCTGGAGCTCAGGGTTTGGGATTGAGCACTGAGATTGCACAGTGCGTAGTTCTAGGGAGTAGAGACTGCGCATTGCACAGTGCCAAGATGTAAGGCTACTACTTGAGGATTGAGATTGCGTAGTGCGCAGTCCTGGATGGTTGAATGAGGTTGAGAGGCTTGGTCGGGGAGTTTTCCCAGTTTTGACTAAGTGTTGGATCAGTGAGAGAAATTTGAACAAAAAAAAAACTTGAACACGATCACACACTTAGTTCACTTTATGAATCAACACAGAACACTTAAAACACATGAACAACATTCTTTCCTCAATGCGACAACATTGCGATATCTCGCTTCAAGTGTGATACTAAAGAAACACTTTGCAACGACACTTGTGCAACAGTGCTTGAAAATTTATAAATGAGTGAGATACATGTTTACAGGATAAGGACAATTCATTAACACAAAGATTACCCCTTGAAACAACCAGAACTATCTTTTTTACAATATGCGACACTTACCATACCAAAATATGACACTTGCAATATGAGAAAAAAAGTGTGAATGACACTTGCGAAGGTGAACAATGGTGAAGGCGACACATGTCAAAGTGAAGATAATATGAAACTGACCCTCATTAAGGCAAAAGCAAGCAAAAGTGACAGTTGTGAACATGAAAATGACACTTGAGAAGGTAAAAGTACGCAAAAAGCGACAATTGGAGAAACTCATTGAAATAGAATTACAATCACAAACAAAAGTGAGAGACTGTCGATTGAGAGCATGTATCGACTGTTGACATAGATTGAACATTGCACACACTGTCTTGATGGACTGTGCTTGGTTTGTTCAAGCTTGCGTAAAAGGATGCACTCATGAACTTGTTGCAGATTGAGCATGTGTGAGCAGGTGACTTCGACACTTACATTCCAAGAAGGGATCTCGTAGACTTAATAAAGCATCAACCGACTAAGAAGTGACTATGGAACGACCAATCACAAGATCCACAGTATGCTCCAAAATCCAAGTGTAGACAAAATTTTGGAGGGTGTTTGTCGCAACAACAACACAACTGTAATAGGTCAGTAAGAAACTCGTCAAATCAAGTCATAACCTGTGAGAAGATAGGGAAAAATCTTTAGTTTTTTATTCTAGTACTTGGAATGTCAAAACATTAAGTTCAAATATGTTGACTCAAATTAGGAGAAAAAGCTAACCTAGTATGGTATGAACAAGAGTAGAGAACCCTCGTTATACACACACACACACACACACACACACACTCAACTTTGAGAAAATAAGTAAAGGGTTTTTTGCATGAAGATTTTCACAGACAATAAATTGAGGTTGATGAAAACTTTTAGTATACTATGTGTTGAGTTCATTGATATATCTAACTTAAGTATTAATTTATTTATTGATATATTGATAAGTTTTTTTTTTTTGGTAGGCTAACAACCATGGGGGATTTGAACCGGTGACCTATTGCAAGAAGTGCCTTAACATTATACTCATTCACCATCAATCTAAGGCCCCATGGACTTATCAATGAACTCAACACACAATATACTAGAAGTTTTCATCAACCTCAAAGTAAAGGGTTTTTAAAATTTACCTCATGGCTCTTGTAGAATGATGGAATTGCCATTTTCTACAAAAGGGGAAAGCTCTCTATTAGTAATTTAGCAATAGAGAATTTTCAAATTGTTTGTTCTACTAAAAAAAATATATCACATAATGTAAATAAACGAGGGTTTAAAAATAAAAGTGTTACATGTGGCCCTTAGTTGACCAAGATTGGGTTGCACTAGAGGAATGAAAAGTAAAAACTCTATCACCGTTATGGAAGGGGGGGCTTGATGCCCAAACAAGAGTACAATACGACCTCAATCAAACAATGACTGAAGAGAGTAAATTTTAGTATGGGGGTTTACGCAGTGCATTATATTAGAGGAATTAAAATTGTGGACTAATAATCCCTTAACTAATTGTATAGTGGCTCTAAACTCTCATTACCATGACCATAATGCAAGGAAGTGACTGGGAGTGCCATAAGAGATTTGCTTGAGCTTGCAAGGAAGCCAAAGCACTTAGAAGCCACATAACCTTGATGAAATTAAAACCCCTAGTTGAATTTAAACAAAATATAGTGAAAATTCAAAACCCTAGTTGAATTATCTAGTGATAACCTTGCTTGATGGAATATGTTGCCATTTGCAAGGCTAGAAAGGAAATTACAACTCTATGTACAAACCAGTGTAAATGGATGAAAGGGTTTCCCAACGGAGGTAAGAAAAAAAGAAAACTTAGGTCAATTAATGAAAAGAGCTAAGCTATCTAAATTCCTCAAACCTACACAGAAGAATCAAAGTATGTAAGCCCAAAATAACCTTAATCCTAAGCAAAGAAACTCTAAAGCATGAACCATAACGAATAAAACAAAGAAAAACATTGAGATAAATGGTACTTGTAACATTGCGATCCTATTAAATAGATAAAGGGTTTGATACCCAAGAACCATTGTTCTCTAAGGGAGTCACCGAGTCGTAGGAAGGGTGAGCATAACCTCAGTGTAAAAACCAAGTAGAATAAAAAGCATTATGATAAACCCTAGCTCAACGAAAACCCTCACCATGTAAACAAACATATTAATGAGTTAAATAACAAATATATATCTATGTAGATGTATAAAAGAAAATTGTTTGGGCAATGTGAAATTATGGGGTACATTACAGATTGAATATTGATATTTAAAATGTTTTAAATTTAATTTGTAAATTTATAAATAAATAATTTAAAATCTATTAAATAAGGTAATTTTATATATAAATAAAAATTTAATAATTTTTGGGATGGTTTAATTTTTCTTTCATTCTCTTTGCTATTGTTTTAATTTTTTTGGTTTTCATTAATTTTTTAATTTTATAATAAATAAAAATTTAATTAATTTTCCGGATTGTTTATTTTTTTTTCATTCCCTTTGCTATTGTTTTAATTTTTTTGGTTTTCATTAATTTTTTAATTTTATAATAAATAAAATTTAATTAATTTTTGGGATTGTTTAATTTTTCTTTCATTCCCTTTCTATTGTTTTAATTTTTTGGTTTTCATTAATTTTTTATCTAATTAATATTAAAATAGTTTTACATTTTACCTAGTTTTTATTATTTGCGATATATATAAAAATTTAAATATAAAACTTATTTTTTTTTAACAAGAAGGGTTAATGTATTTATTGCCAAAAGTGGAGCAAGCTCCTATTACAATCGACAATAGCTTTTAAAAACTAAGCAAAGAGAATGAGTTGATGGTAGTCCCTTTCCCTAAGCTTTAATTCAAAAGTTTTGTGGGTTCTTTGGCTAATCTTACTTTCTGTCTTACATTTTGTCTCTGGGAGAGCAAATTCTGCGACCTCTTTCTTATGTTTTTCTTTTTGGTGATCCTTCAGTTTGTCGTTCCTTCTGTTGTTGTTTGATCTGCTTGCTGCTCCTTTGGCCTGTTGTTCCTTCTGTTGTTGTCCCTTCGGATGTTGTTCCTTCGAACTACTGTCCTTCGGCTTGTTGTTCCTTTGGCCTACTGTTCCTTAGGGCGTTGTTCCTTCTGTTGCTGTGCCTTCGTCCTGCTGTTCCTTCGACTTGTTGTCCCTTCGGATGTTCCTTTTGTCTGTTGTTCCTTCGGCCTACTGTTCCTTCGGGCTGCTGTTCCTTTGATCTGTTGTTCCTTCAGACTGTTGTTCCTTCGGCCCGCTGTTCCTTAGAGTGTTGTTCCTTTTGTTGTTGTGCCTTCGACTTGCTGTTGCTTCGGGTGCTGTTCCTTCGAGTGTTGTTCCTTCGGTCTGCTGTGCCTTCGGCCTATTGTTTCTTTGGGCTACTGTTCGTTTGTGCTGTTCCTTCAACCTATTGTTCCTTCTGGTCATTATACCTTTTGATGCTGTTCCTTCTGCTGCAATTCTTTTATTTATTGTTCATTCTACAACCAGTGAGTGCAGATCTGTCAGCTGGAGGATGGTTAAGGCAAGGAATGAGTCAAGCAGGGTCATCCATTAAGGCTAAGATTTCCTTGGGACAACAGACAACCTTTGTTTGCCAACAAATCTGCTTGCTTATTTAATTCCTGCAAAATGTGGTATGAGTCCACTGTGTCAAATTATTTCAGTAAATTTCGAATTCGTTGCAAGGTTTTGTTTAAAGTAGGGTTACGAAAATGATCTTCGGAGTTTAAGAGATTAATCAGAAGCTCTGAGTCTCTGAATATTTGAATTCTTTTATATCTTAGCTCCTTCGCAATCTGACATGCTTTTAAGAGACTGTAACTCTCTGCTTGATTGTTCGAACTTATGCCTAGACCCCAACTGAAGCTAGTTTTACTCGATCTATCCGGGGAGAGGATCAATCCTCCCGCACTTACAGTTCCTGGGTTCCCCTTGGACACTCCATCGAAGAAGATAGTGGCTTTTGAGGTTCCCTGCCACCACTTGAGAAAGTCGACTTCAATGAGACACAGTCGCCAGGTTGAAGCATTCATCGATTTGCTGACTGTATCTTTCCTTTCACCTGACGCATAGAATCCTATCCACTCAAAAGCTTCTGGAGATAGAGGGGAGGCAAAGAATGTTTTATCTACTATTTCCAACAAGATGGCTTTAACTTTGGCGACCATTTCCACTGAGTTCGGGAGCTTGTTGTTGAAAACACAATCATTTCTAGCCAACCAAACTTTCCACCAAAGGCATTTTGGAATAGCTTGCCAAATGTTTTTCCAGACTGCATTTTTAGTTTTTTTCTCCAAATTTTTTTCTGCCTAGGAGGTGAAGATGGCGACGACTGATATCTGGTGGGGGGGGACACTTAATCCATGGAGGACCATCTTCCAGACTACTTGAGTGAATTCGCAGTCAACCATTAAGTGATCAGAGGTTTCGATAGCAGAATTGCATAGGCTGCATCTAAAGGGGCCACAAAACCCTCTTTTATTCAGATTTTCTCCTATTAGAGCCTTTTTGTGCATGAGTAACCAAGTGAAAAAATTCACCTTTAGTAGACTAAAGGGGAACAAAACGGATTTCCATAGCTTCAGGGTTAGTAAAGGGGCATGTATAGCTTGTAAAGAGGAGAATCCTTGGGCTGCTATATATATTCTAGTTCTTCCCCACCCTCATTTGTCTTTGGATGAGAGATGGATAGGGGCGAGACCAGAGAGTGCTACAAATAACAAGTTTTTTTGTGCTTTCAGGTGGTCGAGAACTCCTGGGAAAGTCCATCCTGCCCAGTTCCCTTTGTTGTCCCAGGAACAAATATCTGCTAGCCGAAGGAGACCTTTGTTTATTAGCCAGATCTTTATGTCGTTGCAGGAGTTTAGGGTGGCCAAAGGGGCATTCCCTTGAATAGTATCCTCCCATAGTAGTGTTCTTTTTCCATTTCCTGGAATTCTGTATAAGTGCTACTGTACGTGGTCGATGCTTCTTATGACTAAATTCCATATTGTTGTTCCTGTTGGAGTAGATGCTGTTGTGAGGTTTCTTAGAGATCTTCCCTTTAGATATTTCTTGCAGAGGATCTTACTGATAGGATGATTTTTATTTGCGTACAATTGCCATATGATTTTTCCACCAAGAGCCAGATTTGCCAGGCCTGGATCTCGTATGTGTAACCCACCTTGTTGGAGTGGTCTTTTTAGGATATCCCAACTTACCATATGTAACTTGCTCTGATTGCCCTTGCCTCCATTCCATAGAAAGTCCTGAAGGAGCTTGGAGATCTGTCTTGTGATAGTCTTGGGTGCTAGCAGGAGGGAAGACTAGAATATGGGGAGGTCGGAGAGGACTGTCTTTACAAAACCATCTTCCCAGCCTTTGTGAGCCATTGGCCTCCCCAGTAAGCTATTTTTGCTTTTATCTTGCTTATTACTTCCGTCCAGAGGGAGGGAGGGCTTTGTCCCAGGGTTAAGGGAATCCCTAGGTATTTGATCTTTTCCCATTTGTCATACCCAGGGAAACCCAATGTGCAGGCAATTTGATGGATAGTTGGATGATTTACATTCCAGCCGTAGACAACGTTTTTTCTTTTGTTGATCAAGGCTCTTGAGATTAAGCAGTAGTGATGCAGAATTTCTTTGAAAGCTTTTGCTATCTTAATCGAGACACCTCCCAGAAGGAGAGAACCATTCGCAAAAAGGGCATGATTTATTGTGTCCACTCCTCTTGCTGCCTTGATGCCTGGGATAGAGCCTAATTTCATTTCCACTATTAGCTTTCTGCTTAAGGTTTTTGTCAACAAGATATAAAGAAAATGTGACAATGGGCACCCTTGGCGGAGCCCTCTTGGAGCTTGAAAAAATTCAGCAGGTCTGCCATTGATCAGCGGTGCTATCCAAGGTCTGTGAGTGCAGGCTTTTATCAAGTTGACAAAATTGGCACTAAAATCAAAGGAGAGAAGGATTTTATAAAGGAATGAAAGTTTGACCCGGTCAAATGCATTTGACATATCCAGCTTGATGAGCATGCCTTTTTCCTTCCGAGTGTGGCTGGAGTGGAGGGCTTCTTGCACTTGGATCATATTGTCTATGAGGTGTCTTCCTTTGACAAAACTGCCATGCAGAGGGGAGATTAGGTTCCCTAGCAGGGGCTTGATTCTATTGGCTAGGAGTTTGGCAGGAATCTTGTAGGAGGCATTGCAGAGAGATATAGGCCAGGATCTATCGAAAGTTTCAGGGTTAACTTCTTTCGGGATTAGAGCGAGGAAGGTGGAGTTGGTGCACCCTCCCACTTTGGCTTTCGTTTGAAAGGATTTTACCATTCTGAGGAGATCTAATTTTATTACATTCCAGCAAACTCTGTAAAAATGAATGGTGAAGCCATCCAGCCCAGGGGCTTTATTTGGCTCCATTGACCAAACGATTTCCACTATCTCTTTTTCTGAAAAAGGCTTCAATAACCCATCATTTAAATCTGCTGTGACAAGTAAGGGGATATTTGACAAAAAGTCAGTAGCCAAGTCTTCGTCGGAAGAACCACCCTCCTGGAACGGATGCTGATAATGAGATGTGGCAGCCTATTTTATGAGCAGTTGTCCTTTGATAACTTCCCCCTCACTGGTGGATATTTCAGAAATGTGATTCCGTGAGAGACGAGCTCTGCATTGTCTGTGAAAAAATGTTGTGTTTCTGTCTCTAGCTTGCAGCTAGAGGCTGCGAGACTTCAGGCGCCAGTATTCCTCTTCCTTTCAAAAGGAAAGAAAAGAGTTGAATTGGGCATTCTATTCAAGAAGCAATTGAGCTTTAGTGATTTTAGTTCCTTCCATGCGTAACTGAATCTCGGCTAGGGTCTGAACAACCTATTTTCTTGTGCTCGTTGGAGTGGATAAAGGTTTTTTTTCCCAGGATTTTAGAGCCACCTTAGCGTATTTGAGCTTCTGCTCCCACACAAAGTTGGGGGATCCTTCAACTGGTTGCGACTAAGCGAGAGTCACTGTGTCCATAAAACCCTTTTTCGATACCCAAAGAGGGCTGAATCTAAAGGGAACAGGTCCCACATCCTCCTCTTTTTTATCAGCAACGAGATGGGATTGTGGTCAGATGTAATTTTGGGCAGGATTTTTGAAGAGATTAAATGCTTCCCCTCCATGAAAGTACTTTGAACTAGAAACCGGTCTAGACGAGCCGCAATGTTGGCATTACCAACTCTATTGTTGGTCCAGGTATAATGACCTTTCTTGGGTTTGAGATCAAGTAGGTCCCATGCGAGAATCAGAGACTCCATCGAGACATGGAAGGGATCTTTACCCCATATTCCACCTTTTTTCTCGTTTGGATCTAGAGTGATGTTAAGGTCCCCTACCAGAATGATGTTTGGGGGGGAGTAGATTTCTAGGAAATCTGAGAGAGTATTCCAACAATCCTTCTTTTCCAGAAAATTAACAGAAACATATAAATTGAAGAGAGCTAAAGAAATCTTACTTGGGAGGTGTAGAAGATCTGTGTATATCCAGTGTTGGGTTGCGAAGGAGCTCTTCAGCTGAAACATATCTTCCGACCATAAGGTTGCAAGGCCCCATGAAGTATCTCGGGCACTAATTGATTTTCCTGAGTTCTTTTTCCACTTGGTTCGACTTAACGATAGAAGAGCATCGTCTTCTATCTTTGTCTCTTGGAGCAGGAGGACATCTGAGGGTTCCATTCATAATAAATATTTTACTGCTTCTGCTTTCATAGGGTTCCCTAGGCCCCTGCAATTCCAAGATATGATCTGCATTATTTACTGGGGAAGGAAGGAGTAGACCCTCCCTTTGTGGGTCGGGTCCTTGTGTTTCTGCCTATTGAAATTACGATTGTGGACTAACTGCCCTGCATCTTTAGTCGTTCCGCCTCTTCTTCTCTGATCTCCTTGCGAGACTTTCTTCTTGCCTTTTTATTGGGTCGCTCGAAAGAATCATCTTCGGAAGAACTAGGACTGCCCATCAGTTTTTTATTTTTAGTCATTTCTACGTATGAGGGTGGAGAAATGGCACCTGCTGGAGGACCCTGATTTTCCTGCTAGGTTGCATCTATACAAGGGATTTCTATAGTGGCTTCTCCTGCTTGTCCTTGAGATCCTAAGTTTATTTCTGCATCTGTTATCTGCTCCATATTCTATTGCACCTCTCCCTCTTCAAGTTCTGGTTGGTGGTCTAGAGGAATTAGTGCAGCAAAAGGATTTGAAGAGATGGTGGCATTTGCTGTGTCCTGGTCTTTGGGTAGGCTCTTCCCAACGGAGGGTCCTTCGTTCTCTAGATTCCCTCCTTTCCTTTTCACTATGTTGGTCTATTTCGATGTGCCTGGTTTTCGGGCTTGTGTCCACTGATCGCCCTTGTCTTTTTTTGTTTCTTCCTCAGCTTTCTTCTCGCAGTTTCGAGCGAAGTGGCCATAGCCATGACAGTGTTGGCACTTAAAGGGAAGTTGTTCATAATAAAGTTCCTGAATGTGAGACCAACCAACTATGGTAAGCTTAATAGCCTCAGACAACCTTATCTCTAGATCAACTTCAACACATATTCTATTACACGAGTATTGTTCTCTCCTTTCAACCCTGTCAATGTATCTCCCTAGTTTGTTCCCAATTATTTCCATGGATTTCGAGTTCCAATAATGAAGTGGTAGGTGAGGTAACCTTACCCAGACAGGAACGATTGAAGGAGTATCCTGGGAGGGATCAAAGTCCTGCGTCCATTTATTTAGATAGAGCCCTTGGGGGCCTATGAAATATGGACCATTTTGGAAGATAAGGTCTCTATCTTCTGCTGATTCAAAGACAAACACATAATATCCTCTGCCTACCAGATGACTTCAGATTCCTTTAGAGACAAGGGGCCTCTAGTTTCTCTGGACCCATCCATCAATGGCTTTGGGAGAGGGCCAGAGACCCGTAAAATTGACCAATAAGCCCGCGTTCTGCTAGATTCAACGTTGTTCAGCACGGGTGTTCCACAGGCAGTTCTACAGAGGGGATGGATTCGACTTTCTTAACAAACTTATGCTGATTCGAGGTAGCTTTCCTCTTGATGCAGGAGGCTACCAGTTGTTTGAAGGTTGTGATTTCAAGGGGGAGGGGAGGCCAAGGGCCCCCTTTGGTGTCCATGCTGGAGGACTCAATTTTTTTCCAGATGAAAAGGCTAACCACGTAGAGCTTTCTCTACTCTCTTTCTGGTTGGCCTCAATAGCAAGAGGCTACTGAGGGAGGGTTCTGCAAAAGCAACGGCGACTAGGTCAAGGTTGAGCGCGCTCTAGAGCTCTCATGTTCCCGAAAAAACCAAGGGAATAATTTTAAACCTTAAATATAAAACTTATTAACTAATTAGTGAGTTAATTAATAAACATTTAGGATTATCCCATGATATCTTTAGTAAATGAAAATAAATAAATTTAATATTTAAATTAACTAATTAATTATAAACAATTTATCCTATAATTCTTCATAGAATTAACCCTTATTTTATTATTTATTTAATTACATATATAGCGAAAATAAATAAATAAATAAACTTAGGAATCATGTTAACTAATTAGCTAACTAGTTATTAGTTTTATAATAATCCTATAATAATACAAATATTTGGGTAGTTTATTTAGTTTTAAAATATTAAAGAGGACATTAAATTATTTAGGTTTTAGTTTCTGAATTTAAGTTCACTTAAACAATTTAGTTATATATAAATAGATTTAGTTGTTACAAATAAAAACAATAATGAATTGATTCAACAAACTAATTAATTAATTAAATAATTATTATTCCTTTTCATGTCTCTTGGTCGAGTCAAATGTAGTTATTGCCAAGTCCTTTGTAGCAGTTTCCTTGGTCAAAAGTAGTTGTTTTTATAGTTGTTGAATGACCAATCTCTCTATTTAACTTGTTGCGATGATCTGATTCTTCATCTCGTCCTAATGATGAAACACACTTATTGGTTCAAAGTGCGTCGACAAATGAAGTTTGATGTGATTATTGCCAAAAACCATCTTAATAAACTTGATATGGATCACAAAAGCCTAAATTCAATAATTTAATTCATCTTCGAAGGTTAGTTTAATTGGTGGAAGGCTTATTGTTAAAGCACATTTTTTTATTGAGAGGTAAGGCATTATATTCGCTCGACACTCTCAGGGCCAAACTCCATGGTCTAGCCATCAAGAAGTGATCCATTCAAGTGGTTTTCCCTGGTACAAATATTTTGTGGATGTAGCAATTATCGATTTTCAGAGCTCGTGAACCAAAAAAAAAAAAAAAAAGTAAAAAATTAAATATTAAATATGCTAAAATATTATAAATATCTTAAACATAGGTAAAGTTTTATCAAAGACCTTACGTTGGACGTAAAAAAGAGGCTAGTAACATTGGAGATGGGGTCACCACCCAACTTTCCAATTTCACCCCATGCAAAGTTAAGAAGCATCCCATTAATCTGGACACTTCTTTGTCCTCCTAAGATTGTTTAGTTTTTGGATTTCTTTACTAGTTTCTTGAAGATGTTTACACCCATCACAATTTTTAATTTTGAGTTTTTAACTAATATTAATTTTGGACTTTATACCTTGTTGTCTCCAATTTCACAAACTCACATTGTTACTTTTTAGATGAATAATACTATTGGTTTCCCACATATAAAACAATAACCATATTATTAACTCTTTGAACCTATCTAACAACCTGTGTTAATTTTAATATTTTGAACTCAATACTCTTTTGTCTCTGCTCTAATTTCCAAAGACAAAAGTTCTAAGAAATATAGCTTAAAAAATTGAAAATTCTTTTGTAAATATAAGCTTACAAAAATAATTAGATAAAGTTTTATCATAAATTAAAGCTTGTTAAAGCTTGTTGAAATAACTTGAGAAAGTGACTCACTAATCTAAGTAGGCCTCATATGTAGTCCCTAGACCTTCTTCATAAATACTTATTAAATATATCTTTTAGATATTTACGCCGTAAGGCGTTTCCCTTTGAAATGAACTACCCTAAAATCTACCTGTCATCCTGTGTGCCCTTAGATTATGTGTTAGACGATGGGAAGATTGTTAATCGTTCGATTAATAAGAGGTGGGAGGTAGTTGAATGGTTGTAATGACACTGCACTGGGAAGCTGAGACAACTCCAATGCCCTGTGTGAGCGCCTGGGCTGTCCTGGCACCGGACCCTCTTGGGCGTTAGGCTGAGTTCCGTAGTAAATGATCCCCAAATCGTCGAGCAGAAGCAGAAGAAACTTGAGGCAAGCGAAGGTAGGCGAGCGAAGGTGCGGGGATCGATTCCGCTAAACTCACCGATAGTGGTGATGATGATGAAGAAGTCTCAGAAGCGCATGTAAAAGATTTGGTCGTGACCGCTTCGACATCATACAGTAAACATCTCACAGTGCTCTGAACTTTCTTTTCGCTAATGAATTGGGACATAGCAGCTTAAAATGTAGAAAGCTTAAAGCTTAAGTGCCCTTTCATAAGTTATATGAAACCAAGATAGATGTAATCGAATTTTGTTTTAGGACACAAAAACAAATCTCAAACATGGATAATAATTGTTGCTGTCGTCGGAGGCGCAACTGTGATTTTAATTACGACATTCATCGCCAGACGTTATTTTTTGAGATTATACACTATCCCCTCACATCACAACAAAGACAAGGTATGCTGTATTTTGTAGCTGTGACTATATTGTATTTTTTTGAGGATATTAGGGACTACCGAATATTGCACTCAGAATTTCCCTTTATGACTGTGGCTTTATGTTTGGTTGCGAACAATACATCTAACTGTTGGGAATTGTACAACAGTCAACACTCTAGTTGCAACAGAACTCCGAGGACCTGTAGACTTTGATTTCAAAAATTAAGAGATGCTACTAATAAATTTGACACTGCAAATAAGCTTGGAGAAGGAGGGTTTGGTGAAGTTTACAAGGCGAGTTAGAATTATTGTTGTGATTTATGTTGATTGGATTGTAAATTTTAAGAATATTATAAAATTTAAACTATTGACTTCACTCTCTTCTATTAAATTTGAAAATATTCATAGACAACACACTTGCTTGTCTTTCGCTGAAGTTTGATTTGAAGCAGGGTACGATGAGAAATGGGAAGGTGATAGCAGTAAAGAAACTATCTTTAGTGCAATCTGCCCGTGCCATATCTGAATTTTAGGGTGAAGTGAAGCTCATTTCAAATGTTCACCATCGAAACATGGTACGCTTATTAGGATGCTGCAATCAAGGCCCAGAAAGACTACTGGTTTACGAGTACATGCCAAACAGTAGCCTCGATAGAGTATTATTCAGTTGGCCCCCTCATACTTAATCCCTCTGGATCTTCTTCTTTTTTTCGCCCAAGAGTTGTTCTGTTGTAGCTGAGATATATATAAGTGTAATGCATGTGGCAACAGGAGAAGGCAGGCAGAGTTTGAGTTGGGACACGTGTTTTGGCATCATATTGGGCACTGCTCGCGGCCTTGCATATCTGCACGAAGATTTCCATGTTCGCATCATTCATCGCGATATCAAATCCAACAATATATTGCTTGATGAACATTTTTGTGCAAAAATAGCAGATTTTGGATTGGCCAGACTTCTTCCTGAAGATCGGAGCCACCTTAGTACTAGAGTTGCGGGAACCCTGTAAGAAAAATAATCCTTTATACGACTGTTCTTATTATATTTACATTTAGGTTGTTTAGATTATATTTGCAGTTAGGGTTGCACATAATTAAAATGGAGTTTTGTTTGGTCAGAGGATATACAACACCAGAATATGCCATTCATGGGCAATTGACCGAGAAAGCGGATATCTACAGTTACAGTGTTGTAGTTCTTGAGATTGTGAGCGGAAGAAAAAACATTGACATGAATCAACTACCGCATATGCAATATCTTTTGGAATGGGTATTTTCTCCGACCATTCACGCTATATTTCTCAAATTGGTGTGGATGAGGGAACTTAGTCCGTCTCAATTTGTTTCTAATTATTATTTATTTATTTAAAGTTTTAAAATAATATAATAAGAATATATTTTGTAATAGAAAATTTGAAGATTATATATATATATAAGTAAATGAAATGAGTGTTACCTGGGATTGATGAATTGGGTTATGAATGTTGCAGGTTTGGAAACTATACGAAACCAACGAGGTTTTAGAAATGGTGGACGAAACCATGGGAGATGAGTACGATAAAGAGGAAGTGTTGAGAATGATAAAGCTGGGTCTGCTATACACCCAAGCTTCTGTTGCACAAAGGCCGTCCATGTCTGAGATAGTGGCGATGCTTGTAAGCAAGAGGGAGATCACTAATTTACAGACGACCCCCATGAAGTCTGCTTTAGGATATACAGTGCGGACTACCAATTCTGAATCGGGCCCGTCTTCATCGGCTTCGAATGCAACGGTGTCAACATCCCTCATTGCTCGTTAAATACAATTACAGATAAACAACACTAATAGTTTCCTACCAAACTATTTTCATGCATTTTATAGATAAGCAACATTCCTACTAAACTGTTTTCATGCATTTTATACATTCCGCAATGTAACGACTTTACAATCATACAATTCACATATTGTATATTTCAGTTGTGTAAAATATGTTTTTAATAAATAGATTGATAAATTTAGTATTTAAAAATTATTGTTAATTACGCCGTAAGGCGTTTCCCTTTGAAATGGACTACCCTAAAATCTACCTGTCATCCTGTGTGCCCTTAGATTATGTGTTAGACGATGGGAAGATTGTTAATCATTCGATTAATGGGAGGTGGGAGGTAGTTGAATGGTTGTAATGACACTACACTGGGAAGCTGAGACAACTCCAATGCCCTGTGCGAGCGCCTGGGCTGTCCTGGCACCGGAGCCTCTGTAGCTCTCAATCTTCGCAAAATTATCCACAGAAACCTCAGGATCACTCTGAAAAAAAAACCAATGAAATCGATTGGTTGGGCGTTAGGCTGAGTTCCGTAGTAAATGATCCCCAAATCGTCGAGTAGAAGCAGAAGAAACTTGAGGCAAGCGAAGGTAGGCGAGCGAAGGTGCGGGGATTGATTCCGCTAAACTCACCGATTGCGGTGATGATGATGAAGAAGAAAAGGGAGGACAGGCTTCGTCAGCCCAAGTTGAAATATGCCACCCGTGGCCGGAATGGATTGAGTTGGTGGACCGTCTGATGGAAGTGAAGTATTTGAGTCCCAAGGGAGCCAACGAAGGTGAGGCTAATGGTGATCTTGATGTTGCCGATGAGGTACGCGGTGGCAATGAAGAGGATGTGAGGGTTTTTAAGAGTCTTAAAAGCGCATGTAAAAGATTTGGTCGTGACCGCTTCGACATCATACGGTAAACATCTCACAGTGCTCTGAACTTTCTTTTCGCTAATGAATTGGGTTTTCGTTTATCTGAAGGCTTTAATCAAATCCATTTTTCAGGTTAATTGAATTCAATAAATGTTCTTTGTGTAGCATGCATAATTGGCATTTTATAATGGCTTGAAAACGAATGCCGGGGGGACGGGGGGACATAAGAAGAAGAAGAGAGTGTAAGTTGGAAGATATGACTTTGTATTGTAGTTATATAGTTGATTGACATAAGATGCTTTGTAACTACATAATTAAACAAAAATCTTGATTCTTATGGACACATCATGTACTGATTATATTAGTTTTGGCTGCAACGTATCATTAGTTTTTTTAAATCTTTTGATTTTCTCCTCTCAATGTGTGGAAACGCCATTACCATTGAGATGCCAGAATACTCTTGTAGGAAACAAAGTACATATTTCTTAGCAGGATATTTCCATGGATCAAAATGACAAAATAGTAAGATTCTTCTGACTTTAATTGCTCATTAAAAGTTTTGCAAACATGGGGAAATTTTTTAAGACACAGTAAAATGCCTTCCTATAATTGAACATCTTTGGTAAAAAGATTTAATACACAAGCACCATTGAGAAAACACAGAATATTAGTCCAAAGTTTACCTTGTATTGCATTTAAACATTAAAGAAGTAACTTCACTAAAGGTTGATCTTCTCAATGCGGACCAGCACTTTGTAGGTAACTAACAGATAGAGTGACAATGAACTGTCTCTCTTTGGACGAATTAATACACCAGCACCATTCAAAAAATGCAGAATGTGAATGCAAAATTTTTGTCCAAACCTTATGTTGTATTTCATTTAAACATTAAAAAGTATAACTCCACTAAAGGTTGATCTTGTCAACGGGGGCCTCCACTTATGTAGTGAGTTATAAGCTAGAACACCAATAATAGGTATATCCTTTGGATTTTAATACACAAGCATCATTGTAAAAACAAGAAATTTGGTCCAAAGCTTATCTTGTATTCCTTTTAAACAATAGGCATGTTGATGTTGTCAATGGGGACCTGCACTTTGTAAGGAATTAACAGGTAAAACAACTTTGTCTCTCTCTTAGCATGTATCTCTTTGTGTGCCTTAAATTTTAGCCCAAAGCTTATCTTGTATGCCATTTAAACCTTAAAAAATAACCCTTCTAAAGGTTGATCTTGTAAATGGGGATCAATGCCTTGCCGGGAATTAACAAAGAGAACAACAATAACTTGTCTATCTTTTGGCTTTTAATACACCAGCATTATTGAAAAAACAAGAATTTCAGTCCAAAGCATGTATTTAATTCCATTTAAGCACTAAAGAACTAACCTTACTAGTGGTTGAACTTGTTAATGGGACCTGCACTTTGTAGTCCAAAGCATGTATTTTATTCCATTTAAGCACTAAAGAAGTAACCTTACTAGCGGTTGATCTGGTCAATGGGACTTGCACTTTGTAGTCAATTAACGGATAAAACAACTTACTCCCTCTCCTTTTACATGTTACTTGAGTGTGCCTTAAACTGCTTCTGACACGTTTTACAAGAAACCAAGAAGCATAGATATCTATATGCAGGGAATTAATAGATAAAATAACTTGTTCTGTCTCTCCTTTTGCATGTTGTTGTAGCGTGCATTAATTGGTTAGATAACTTTTTACAGAAAACCAAGAAGCATAAATATTGAAGATGCTTTGTAACTACAGAATTAAAGAGAAATCTTGATTCTTATAGACACATCATGTACTGATTATATTAGTTATGGCTGCAACGTATCATCAGTTTTTTTAAATCTTTTGATTTTCTCTTCTCAATGTGTGGAAACGCCATTACCATTGAGATGCCAGTATACTCTTGTAGAAAACAAAGTACATATTTCTTAGCAGGATATTTCCATGGATCAAAATGACAAAATAGTAAGATTCTTCTTACTTTAATAGCTCATTAAAAGTTTTGCAAACATGGGGAAACTTTTTAAGACATAGTACAATGCCTTCCTATAATTGCACATCTTTGATAAAATGATTTAATACACAAGCACCATTGAGAAAACACAGAATAATAGTCCAAAGTTTACCTTGTATTGCATTTAAACATTAGAGATGTAACTTCACTAGAGGTTGATCTTCTCAATGCAGACCAGCACTTTGTAGGTAACTAACATATAGTCTCTTTGCACGAATTAATACACCAGCACCATTCAAAAAATGCAGAATGTGAATGTAGAATTTTTGTCCAAACCTTGTCTTGTATTTCATTTAAACCTTAAAAAGTATAACTCCACTAAAGGTTGATCTTGTCAACGGGGGCCTCCACTTATGTAGTGAGCTATAAGCTAGAACAACAATAATATGTATATCCTTTGGATTTTAATACACAAGCATCATTGTAAAAACAAAAAATTTGGTCCAAAGCTTATCTTGTATTTCTTTTAAACAATAGGGAGGTTGATGTTGTCAATGGGGACCTACACTTTGTAAGGAATTAATAGGTAAAACAACTTTGTCTCTCTCTTAGCATGTATCTCTTTGTGTGCCTTAAATTTTAGCCCAAAGCTTATCTTGTGTGCCATTTAAACATTAAAAAATAACCCTTCTAAAGGTTGATCTTGTAAATGGGGATCAACACCTTGCAGGGAATTAACAGAGAGAACAACAATAACTTGTCTATCTTTTGGCTTTTAATACACCAACATCATTGAAAAAACAAGAATTTCAGTCCAAAGCATGTATTTTATTCCATTCAAGAACTAAAGAAGTGACCGTATTAGTGGTTGATCTTGTTAATGGGACCTACACTTTGTAGTCCTAAGCATGTATTTTATTCCATTTAAGCACTAAACAAGTAACCTTACTAGTGGTTGATCTGGTCAATGGGACCTGCACTTTGTAGTCAATTAACGGATAAAACAACTTACTCCCTCTCCTTTTACATGTTACTTGAGTGTGCCTTAAACTGCTTCAGACGTTTTACAGGAAACCAAGAAGCATAGATATCTATGTGTAGGGAATTAATAGATAAAATAACTTGTTATGTCTCTTCTTTTGCATGTTGCTGTAGCGTGCATTACTTGGTTAGAAAACTTTTTACAGAAAACCAAGAAGCATAAATATCGAAAATCTGAATTATGAAGGCTCAAACAATAGTGGAAAATAAGGCTAGAAAACATTATTGCAAGCACCCAAAAGCATTTATATATCTAGAAATTAGATTATGTACAACACCTTTTTACAGAAAATATAAATATCGAGTATCTGAATTAAGGCTCAAACAATAGTGGAAAGAAAGGCACACTATTGCAAGCACCAAAAAGCGACCTCACTGTTATGAGAACATATGAAGCAATTTGATATTAGTTCACTTTCTAATTCATACCCCTGTTCAAAGGAGTGAAAACTGCCCCAGCGTGTCTACTTTGTGGTTGATCTATGAAGAACTTCTTCTGGCTTTTAAGGAAAGGCTTCAGGTGGTGTATTTCCTACAACTAAGGCTTCAGTCAAAACTGTTTTTTGCAACCCTTGGCCGTTTCTTCTTGAGTACATGGTGAGTATTAAGTTGAGTTTGCATTTTGTTTCAAATAATTCATTACGACTAATTGTTGCAGATGTGCTTATGCAGTTTTTGATGTGTCATGCAGTTTATATTGGAAACTGAAGTATGTAAATCATCTAGAATTTATCTGGGATTACATTAGGAAGGGACATATTAAGATTCCTGATTTTGTGTATGACCATGATGATCAATTGGAAGACAGACCTTTGATGCACTATGGTGTTGAAACAAATCCCTTTCAAGTTTATGACATGCCTGCCATTGGATCATTTGATTCTCGATACTCCTTGAGATGGGCCTCCGAGGCACTGTATTAGTCCAAAGTTTACCTTGTATTCCTTTTAAACAATAGGGAGGTTGATTTTTTCAATGGGGACCTACACTTTGTAAGGAATTAACAGGTAAAACAACTTTGTCTCTCTCTTAGCATGTATCTCTTTGTGTGCCTTAAATTTTAGCCCAAAGCTTATCTTGTATGCCATTTAAACATTAAAAAATAACCCTTCTAAAGGTTGATCTTGTAAATGGGGATCAACACCTTGCAGGGAATTAACAGAGAGAACAACAATAACTTGTCTATCTTTTGGCTTTTAATACACCAACATCATTGAAAAAACAAGAATTTCAGTCCAAAGCATGTATTTTATTCCATTTAAGCACTAAAGAAGTGACCTTACTAGTGGTTGATCTTGTCAATGGGACCTGCACTTTGTAGTCCAAAGCATGTATTTTATTCGATTTAAGAACTAAAGAAGTAACCTTACTAGTGGTTCATCTAGTCAATGGGACTTGCACTTTGTAGTCAATTAACGGATAAAACAACTTACTCCCTCTCCTTTTACATGTTACTTGAGTGTGCCTTAAACTGCTTCAGACGTTTTACAGGAAACCAAGAAGAATAGATATCTATGTGCAGGGAATTAATAAATAAAATAACTTGTTCTGTTTCTCCTTTTGCATGTTGCTGTAGCGTGCATTAATTGGTTAGAAAACTTTTTACAGAAAACCAAGAAGCATAAATATCGAAAATCTGAATTATGAAGGCTCAAACAATAGTGGAAAATAAGGCTAGAAAACATTATTGCAAGCACCCAAAAGCATATATATCTAGAAATTAGATTATGTACAACACCTTTTTACAGAAAATATAAATATCGAGTATCTGAATTAAGGCTCAAACAATAGTGGAAAGAAAGGCACACTATTGCAATCACCAAAAAGCGACCTCACTGTTATGAGAACAGATTCACTTTCTAATTCATACCTCTGTTCAAAGGAGTGAAAACTGCCCCGGTGTGTCTACTTTGTGGTTGATCTATGAAGAACTTCCTCTGGCTTTTAAGGAAAGGCTTCAGGTGGTGTATTTCCTACATCCGGGGCTTTAGTCAAGACTGTTTTTTGCAACCCTTGGTCGTTTCTTCTTGAGTACAGGGTGAGAATTAAGCTGAGTTTGCATTTTGATTCAAATAATTCATTACAACTAATTTTTGCAGATGTGCTTATGCATTTTTTGATGTGTCATGAAATTTATACTGGAAACTGAAGCATGTAAATCGTCTAGAATTTATCTAGGATTACATTAGGAAGGGACAGATTGTGATTCTTGATTTTGTGTATGACGATGATGATCAACTGGAAGACAGACCTTTGATGGAATATGGTGTTGAAACAAAACCCTTTCAAGTTTATGACATGCCTGCCATTGGATCGTCTGATTCTCGATACTCCTTGAGATGGGCCTCCTAGGCACTGTGTAAACTTTGACCATCAATTATGGCCATTTGTTGTACAACATTGTATTTTCTTGCTTTTCCTTCTGTATGCAAATGTGAGTGATCCCTTTCCAAGTGACTTCCCTTGACAGGAGACTGTGTTCTTGAGAGAAGGAACTTTCTTGTTTTTCTATTGCAGTTTAGTTAGAAAAAATCCTTGTGATATAAAATTATGCCATTCTGCATTGGCTGTACATATATGTAAATAGTCAAACCTGAAAACATGGCAGCATGCAGTTACTATGCTTTACTAGTTCATCTTGCCGAAGGTGTTGATGGAAAAACGGGTGTGTAGTGCAAAAGCATGGTGTAGATTATTGTCATTGGAAAGAAAATCTACTTTTTGTGTTAAAACTTGGCTTTCAAAAGCATGCCTAGCACACATTGTCTGCAGGGTTTTTGCCTCAAAGCTAGCCAATTTCCACTACTTGACTGAAGAACTACTCTTATAGTCAAATTTATACTTTGACTGTTGAATTAACTTTTGATGTACCTTCTATGTACAGAATAATATATCCTGTCATGAAGAAAAACTTCATAAGTCTTCCTATTTGCTAAAATTTCAAAAATATGCAGTGTTTATAATATATCTGGTCTTCTTCTGCATCTTGGATATCACTGCAGAAGCTCTTACATGGTTTGTTTGTGTTTGTGTGATCATAATTAAAAGAAAAACATGATTAACCAACTGTTCTTGACAGACATATATATAATGGCTTGAAAACGAATTACTTGTTTTGCAGCGCTTTCCCTTCTCTGAAAAAATCTGTTAATGATAAGTTTACTTGGACAATGTTCAATTATCTGAATAAAAATCCTTTTTGAATGACAGGTAGGTTACTTGGACTATGTGGATTTTTGTCCCATCAAATCATGAAGTTTGTTCTTATGTTCATGGATCTTTTCTCAACGATCATCAACTTTACAACATCGGATCAGTAAATTTTGCCCAATTCAGATTCTAGAGCATGAATAATTGGGCTTGAGAGGCAAACACACCTTTGAGCTCACCAAATTTATATCAGATCTGTAAAGGTCTTAGAATGAGATCCAGACATATTAATGTGAAAATTTTTGTGCATACTAGGTATAAAAGATTTGAGTTTTGGGTTATCAAAGCTATAGATTGAGAACTACATGGATTGCTTGATAGGATGGCTGGTTTGATTTGTATATCAGGATTGCTAGCTTCTTTGTGGTGGTAGTGTGAGATCAATTGGGAATTGCTACTCATTTCATACTTCAAGAGGGAAATGAATTTCCCAATGATGGTGGTGATGAAGGAACCCAGATAAAGCACAGAGAATAGCATAGTTGATTGAATAAAAAAATCAATTGTGTAAATACAAATAACACACCCTACAAAGTGATGTCTTCTTTTTCTGTAAGATTATCATTTTATCAGTGTTTATAGAACATAAACAATTAGCAAAGCTACAAATGTGAAATGTTAATTGGTCTTTGTTAGTCAATTCTAGTTTGTGCCCATATGGAATATTGTCCAACATGTTTCTTTGCAAAATAGACACATTGCTAAATAGTTATTTTCCAATAGCGAGTTACTGCTGCAACTCCACGTTGTAAATGCTAGAGCCTGTGGAAGGAGACCTCCTTATCAGTATATGTTGTGTTACAAAATTCTTGGATTATATAGTTTATTAGATATTCATTGGGGCATACGGCACGTTGGCCGGGGTTAGATACAGTGCATTAGATTCCACCCACAAAGGTAGCATAATATTTAGTTCTCATTGGTTGGCCACAAGAATTCACAATATGGTACAAGAAGTTCTATTGGACGTATACTAATATAAACAGTGTACCTTTTTATGATTTTGGCGACGATAATCCTTCACTGTTGATGGTTCCAATTGGATTTATGGTTTAGCCAAGGTTACACCATTTTGGGTTTCGTAATATACTCGATAATTCTGGATTGTTCATGGTTCCACTTGGATTATGGTTTAGCCAAGGCTTCACCACAATCCAAGAGATTTTAGCTTTTGTAATATAGTCAACATCAGAGAAAATACAAACGACCCAGATCCATTAAAACCTTGAAAGTTTGTTCATGAACTCTCCGAATCTAGTATAAAATGTGTACTGTATTTGAAATTTCAATTTGCCATTAAATTAATGGGACATGAATTCCCACAAGGGAGTTCAGAAAGGTGCAATTGAGTTGAGCTTTCAACTTGTCATTCAATTGATGCACATTGAATACTAAATATAAGATAAATATATAAGAGTAGCATGTGAGCGTTAGTTTTATAAAGAAGATTCTTTTTATTATTAATAAAAATATAGATAGTTTCATTTTAAAGGGTTATAAATACCAGACTTAAAGGGTTGTAATATGAGTTATTAATTAGTTTTACTCAAAACCTGATAAATAGCAATTAGCAATTCTTTTTAATTGAGTGACTCAAATTCATGTTTCTTTAGGTTGAAGGCAAAGCCACTAAAGTGGAAAAAATTGTGATGCAAATAATCAGAGGGATTGTCATCATGGGGTGATAAGAAATTTAATATTCCAAGAAGAGGAGGTAGTAGTAGATTCTAAATAAATTAGCAATGCAACAACATAAATGTTTGCAACAAATTCAGAGAGATCGACCTTCTTGAATAATGCACGCACTACATGGATAATGGATTTCTGCACTTTATGCCTTACGGTGTTTCCTTTGCAACATCTGGTGCAAATCACTACCCCTTTTTTTTAGGAGAACAACTCTGAGCAACCAAACACTGACATTCTGTCTTCACAAGGAAGGTGTTCTCTACCAAGCCTAGCTTCTCTCTCAGAACCTTAACATCCCCTTTGCAAAGGGTTTCATCAGAATGACAACAACCCACATTTAAAGCATTTCTCCACCCCGCCTAATTAGAAATACAATTTTGGGTTCTCTACTAATTTTCTCCACACCCATTTAATCTAGCAATGGACATAGAGCATGTATATTTATACCTGTGCATTGGAAATACCATTTTATATTTTAATGTTTATTATTTTTGTTTTATTATTATTACTTGAATTACTTCTTAACAAGTGGTTGTGTTTCTTTTGGTTTTAGTGAAAGTATGGGCTCCAATGTTGGCTATCTTATTATGGAGAATAATTCATCTTT
>APFE030465975.1:235287-246866 GCA_000404065.3 Pinus taeda
CAACAACCCACATTTAAAGCATTTCTCCACCCCGCCTAATTAGAAATACAATTTTGGGTTCTCTACTAATTTTCTCCACACCCATTTAATCTAGCAATGGACATAGAGCATGTATATTTATACCTGTGTGTTGGAAATACCATTTTATATTTTAATGTTTATTATTTTTGTTTTATTATTATTACTTGAATTACTTCTTAACAAGTGGTTGTGTTTCTTTTGGTTTTAGTGAAAGTCTGGGCTCCAATGTTGCCTATCTTATTATGGAGAATAATTCATCTTTGAGAATTTTTCAATTATTAAATTACTTTAGTCAATTGCTTAAAATATTAAATTTATTTCAAAAAAAAATTGTTACTTTATAGGTTAGACACTAGCTTGAAATATTAGATGTATTCCAAAATGTTTTTGTTACTTTATAGATAAGGCGTAGATTTCTTGGCTCTATGATGGAAATAATGAAGGGAAAATACATGTTAATCTGTTACTTGTGCTCTTTGACTAAAAAATACACGGTGAGAGAAAATGCATATTATGCTAATTGAGGAATGCTTTTCGCTTGTCAAACTTATAGTATTGAATTTAACACACCAACACTTTACAACAATGAACTAACAATATTCATGACGAAAATAGCAATATGGAAGATTTATCTGCACAATGAAAAGGGAAATATGGGATATTCCAATCACGCAAGGCATTTTTTTAAATGTGGATGTGACAAAAGGTTGTTGTGTAAGGTGTTGTTTGTATATGGGAAATTTCTTGATCATTGTGTATAATCCTAATGTTGATAGATATGTCCACTAAGTGGTTCCAGTTAATGGGGCATTGATTTGAGCGTTCAATATATTTTTATTCTTTATCAAAGTATTCTTTTGTTGTATTTGTGTTCTTCAATTTATGCCTTACGGCGTTTCCTTTGCAACATTTGGTGCAAATGCTAGTTTAAGAATAAAATGGAATGTTTGATGGTGAATACACACAAATGTTAATTAACACAATACACCTCATATTGGCTATGTAGAACTTCTTCGTAAATACTTTTTAAATATATTCTTTGGATATTTTAAAAATAAAATGGAAATGTTAAAACGTATATATATATATACACGTACACGAAATGTTAATAACGTTAATTAGGTAAATGATGAAAATCTGTAAATATCTATATTTTATAAAATTTAAATAATTAATAAATTTCACATATCAAAATGTTTAAATTAAATATATATAAAAAAAAATGTATAAAGATTTTTTAATTTTTTAAATTTAAGCAATAATATACATAAAAAATACTCTACATTAGCTATAATACATTTCGAGTTGATTTAATGGTTAAGTGTATGGTTTTCCTCCTAAAATGTGGTATGCTTAAATTTATTGGGAATTAAAGTATCTAGATTTCTATACACTTTAGCATCTCAAATAGGAAAAAATATTATATATATATTTATTAAGACGATTTTCGGTGTAAATCACATGTAGAAAACCTTTGTCGACGTGTTTTGAACCAACTAGTGTGGTTCATCGTCAGGATAAGTTGAGGAGTCAGACCATGGCTGCCAATTATAAAGGGAGAGCAGATCATCCAAACGGCTAGGTTGACTAGGTTGACCACCAACGGCTATCTAAAACGGCTAGATTAAAAATAATATTAAAATATTAATAAGTCAAAGGTAATAGAATAATTAACTACTTGTAATATATTAGTTATTCAATTTTATCATATTAATATATTTTTCTTAGGTTAATAAATTTCAATTTAATCATTTTAATTTATTTAATCATATAACCACTAGGGATAAGGAAAAAAGGGGGTTTTTATATAATAGAATTTATATATTTTATTTTATTTATATACTAAATTACCTATTCTAATTATTTAATAAATGAATTGCAAGGAGATGAATAAGGGGTTCACATAATATAATTTCATTTATTTAATTATTTATTCATTTATTTATTTATTTTAATTATGATTTAATGGAATAAATTATGAGTATTGGTTAAAATTGATCTATATTTTTATTTTATTTATATGGTAAAGGTAGAAACTTAGTAATAAATAGGAATAATAATATTCATAAAATTATTGATAAGGAAATAGTAATAGAAATTAAAATGAGTGCCAAATTTTTAAAACAAGGAGGACAAGAACAGGCAATAGTAAAAAACTGAACTAAAAGGAGAACCCTAGGAGGAAGGAAAAGATAGCTCTAAGGAGAAGGAACCGGGGAATAAGGGGAAACCTCGACAAGACTAAGAAGAAAGGGCAGGGATCCAGCAACGACTGATCTTCCAACCATCATCTCTATTGAGATTGTTAGGCCTTTTTTCAATTTCAATCGCTTCCCTGAATTTACGGTGATGGAAATGGACAACCTTGGTAATAACCTTGGCCTCCTCAATACAAACATGATGCTTGGTCTTTTCCGCATGCTTTGCTAATGCTGAAGACTTGGTTTTCCCATGTCTTAGGTCAGTTGCATGTTCATTTATCCTTTGATGGATGGAGTGCCCAGTCTCCCCGATATAGGGGGTCCCACAAGAACAGGGGATCAAGTAGACACCCTTCATGTCCTTAGGGTCAATGGGATCTTTCACTGATTGGAGGGATTTACGAATGGTGTTGAGGGGCCCAAAGGTTGAGGGAATATTATACTTCTTAAGGATTCGAGCAATCTTGTCCGTGGTTCCCTGGACATAGGGAAGATGGACACCTAGCAGGCGTCCTTTAGGTTCTTTTCTAATAACATAATTTTTAGAGGCTTTAAGGAAAGCCTTCTAACCTAGGCGCCTACTATAGCCATTCTCCACAAAGACATTAAGGAGATGGGATTTTTCCTTACCGAAGCTCTTATTATCAAAAATCCTAAGGGCAAGAGTAGCGAGTGTGTTAAGAACCCCTAATTTTTGAGCGGAGAAATGATGGGAATCGGCATGAAGATACTGCTCAGTATGCGTTTTCTTCTGGAATACTGAGTGGGAGAGGGAACCATCCTTATTCTTAGAAATAAGAATATCCAACAAGGGGAGGCAACCATTGACTTATTTTTCCATGGTGAACTTAATGGCAGAGGGTTGACAATTGAGGTGATTGAAGAAGAGATCCAACTCCTCTTGGCCATGGGACCAGATGACATTAGTGCCATCAACATACCTTTTCCAAAGCTTTGGTAGGAGATGGGCCGAGGCTAAAGCTTTGGCTTCGAAATCTTCCATAAAAAGATTCGCAACAATAGGGGAAAGGGGTGAGCCCATGGCAACACCACAGGTCTGTTCAAAGAACTCACCCTCGAAACAGAAAAAAGTGGAAGTGAGACAAATCTCAACCAACTGAGTGGTATCGGGATCTGTTAGGCGATAGATTACTTCCAAGGCCTCCTTTATAGGGATACAAGTGTAAAGGGAGACCACATCAAAGCTGACGAGGATGTCTTCAGGGTCAAGCTTAATGTCCTTAAACTCATTAATGAAGGATGCAGAGTCTTTCACGAAGGACTCTGTATGGCCCACTAGGGGCTTTAGCTTAAGGGCAAGGAACTTAGCTAGAAGGTAGGTCAGACCACCAATGGTGTTGACAATAGGCCTCAGGGAGGCCCCTTCTTTGTGAATCTTTGGCAACCCATAGATCCTAGGAGTAATGTGACTACTCTCAATGAGTTTATGGCATAGGGAATTCACAAAGCTACTGGATTTGATGGTAAGAGCTACCACCTTAGAAATTTTCTTAAAAGGGTTTTTGGGCAACTTCTTATAACTGCCACTATTGTGAAGATGATCTAACATCTTCTTGCGGTAATCATCCCTGTTAAGGATGACCACAACTCCTCCTTTGTCAGCCTTCATAACGACGATATCTTTGTTCTGGTTTAAGGTTTTAAGGGCAATGAATTCCTCCTTTAATATTGTCCTGTTCTTGTCCTCGTTTTAAAAATTTGACACTCATTTTGATTTTTATTACTATTTCCTTATCAATAATTTTATGAATATTATTATTCCTATTTGTTACTAAGTTTCTACCTTTACCATATAAATAAAATAAAAATATAGATCAATTTTAACCAATACTCATAATTTATTCCATTAAATCATAATTAAAATAAATAAATAAATGAATAAATAATTAAATAAATGAAATTATATTGTCTAATAGATAAACCCCTTTACTCATCCCTTCCAATCAATTGATTAAATAAATTAGAATAGGTAATTTAGTACTATCATAAATAAAATAATATAATATAACATTCTTTTTTTTAGGGGAGGGCGAACCCCCTTGAAGAAGCTGTATATGTCTAATTACAACGATACATAGTACATTATATGCTGCAGAGCAGCCTCTGCATGATTCGATACCGGTCGGGGGGCGTGAAAACAGTTTAATTAATTATTCTTAGAAAAAATCAATTAAATAGTGATTTATTTAATTATTCTTCATGGGTTTAACTATAAATTACCTAGCAAATGTTTTTTATTAAGTAATTTCTCACAGTGAAAGCAATTTTACTATGGTAAAATTGGTTTTACATTGTGTACTTCAATCCATCTTGTAAATTAGGGTAGATGATCAATTTTTTGGTGATAACAATCGATGTGCCCACGAAGGAAGAGGGGCTGACAAGACAACCTCACCTCCATCCCACCCCCATAATTAATGATGATACACCTATTCACCAACCTCCATCACCTTCCATAAATTCAACATGACATACACTATAAGCTACATGCCCAAGGCTCAAGCTTTGGTTTCATTAGTCTGCCTCATTGCGACTCCAATTATTCTTGACCTTACCTGCCCCCTTTGTTCACAAAGTCTAGTGGTGTTAGGCTCATTGTTGTTCTCCCACTCTACCACTGCCTCGCTCCAATGAAGGAAGACCACCATCCAATCCTTCGACTTATCTGTCTTAGTAGTTGTTTCTGTTTCAGCAAGGGGGAAGGTCCAAGTCCTCACTTGGCTTCCCCCAACTTTGTTTCTGCAAGCAAAGCCTCTGCTCTATACATATCTCATGTCCTGTGTGGTAGAATTAGAATTCGGAGTAAGAATTTGTGCAATAATTTTGGTGCTCAACAAAGGCAACATATTGGCTCTAGTGATGAACACAGGTGGATGTCCCCCTTCCTCAGTGGATTACAACCTCCACTTTCTAACACTTGCAATCATGCCATTTTTCCTCTTCTCGATCCCTCATTTATTTCAAAGCTTGTCGTTATTTCCCATTATGTTATGCTTAAAGTACTATATGCTCTCCATCTCATTAACCCCGATTTTTCTCTCTTATCCTTTAATAAGCGCTTCAATTTAACTAGACCCCCTCTCCTTGTTAGAGGCAATGCATTGATTTGGACTGTAGTTTCCATTCTTCCCTCGTGTTAACACTCTATTTTCCCTTCTCCCTTGCACTCACCAGTCATCCTCCCTTCCAGTCCTTGCTCTTGGATACCTCACCCTATTTGAGGCCGCATGAAGTCGAACCCTGTGGCGCCCCTTCTTGTCTTCCACAATTTCCTTACTCACCTACTGTCACACATCGCCATTTACCTGTCAGAGTCTTCTCACTCCTGTAGCCATGCCTCATCAAAGAATGAGTTGTAAACATGGCTCAACTGGTATGGGAGTTGTAATTTCTCATGACAAAAGTAGGGCCTAATCTGTAGCACATTAATACCATGAATCCACCCCTCCATACATCTAGCACCTAGTCAATTAAGAAACAACTGAATCCATGCATGCACAAGACACCCATTCTAATGAAGATATCCTCTCACACACTGTTGACTAGATTCTTGACCCAGACCACACTCATGGCCATCAAAACCAATATTTGTGCATAATAGAACATTATTGACACATTAAAACACTCATGGGTAAAGCTCTCAAAGAAAAGGAAGATAAAAATAACCAAGTATCCCCACAAATCAACATCCTTCATGTTGAAATTCGACAAATGTCACTGGATCATCTCGACATGGCAATGAGATTGACGAGAATCGAGGCCCTACTCTCCAAGGGAAATGGTCCGACCTCACTAGGCACTCTCGCAACACCCATAAACGTGTCTACATTTACTCATTTAGCACCATGGTTGCCATATCTTATGTCAATAACACTCCAACATGATATCTACAATTCTCTTAAAGTTTTGGAAGCAAGGTTGCAATTTTGTAACAAGTTATCTTATATATTTTTCTATGTGTATCGTACATTGTGTAAAGATAGGTCATGAACTTAATTTTTATGTTATCCATGTATTATTGTGGACTAAAAACCTATTGTTTTGTCGTTGGTCTAGTTTCCACAGTGGAAACCTATGGAAGGAAGAAGACTAATATGTGTGGATGTACCCTTTTTTTGAAGACCAATAGAATTTCATAGCTTACAAAAAAAACCACTTTGGATATGAATCTCAACCTTTGACTTGTGTATACTACTAAGAATAATATATAGAGGTTAAATCCTTACCATCCACCAAATAATTATTGAGAATTAAATTAAAATTATTGAAGCCCTATTCCAAAATAGATATGTTTATCAACATAATTACTTTTAAGAAATATTATTTTTTAATAATTAAGAATAATCAAATTATTTTAGGTTAAAGAAAAAAGTAATATTAATTTGTAATTAATTAATAATAATTAAATTACTTTAGGGTGAAGCAGAATCCTAGGCCTTGCTTCAAGGATTAAACTATAATCACCTTAAAACTTCACACATTATTCGACACTTAGGAGCAAGCTCTACTCTTCTAGATCCCAAGCTAAGCTCAATATTCAAGTATGTTCGGTTAAGGATTTCCTCCCTCCCAGTTGTGGACTTCCTTCATATACCCAAGTCCCTAAACTCCAAGAATGATGGTCTAGCCAATAGAGCAACCCAATGTCCATATAGCTCCATACGAATTAACTCCCGCACATACACCCAACCCATCCCACGATGAGATTAATGTCAGCTGATGTCATATGATGGATGACACGAGTGGAGAATTATGGCAATACCTACTCTCGATGATTCAACATTTGTAACAATTTCAACAATTTGAGGATGAATCGAGTTAGATTCAAATTCAATTATAAGAGGCCACGTTGCACAACTCTCCATTTCCTTGCTCCCCATCCTCTTCCATCCATTTTACCACTCCAAAGAAACTACAGGTGAACCCAACTCTTCCTAATTGAATATCTCGGTACAAGCAACAAACCGAGATGTTAGAAAAAATGAGGTGGGGGGGTGAATCAATATTTCGTATAATCAATATTTTCAGTCTACTTTTGCGATATTAATGAACAATTCTGTTAATCATTGCCAAATTACTTATGTGAATTTTGAGAAGTACAAGAAAGCATATAAACATGAATCACATCAATGAGTCAACAGGCACATCATCACATAGGAATATCAGATATTAGGTGGAAAACCTAACTTTGAAAAACTGCCATTGTTGTTGTCTCTGTCATCTTCTTTCATTGTAAAGGAAATATTATATTACATCTTGCATTGGCACAAACTATTAGCAATGCACAGACTCCTACTTACTGGAGACTACAACCACCTCTTCTTCCTCTAGCTACCATTGGAGCAAAGCCACCACTCCCTAATCAAATGTACCAACCACCACCGGAAGGAAGCTACCACTCCTTGATCAAATTTACTGGTCATCACCGGAAGGAAGCTACCACTCACTTATTGAAGGCTCCAACCCTCAAACAATCTGTGGACTACATTTTCTTTTAATACTCAATCCACCTGAATCAAACAAAAATCCTATAGGCCACGTTTCATCCAATTTTCAAATGGGACCCACATATAACATTTTGCTCAATATGAGTAACAAGATACCAAAACCTCTCTGCAATGAAACTCTAAGAAATAATCAAATCCACTCAATTAGACCGTAGTTCATCAAAATTTTCAAATGCCAATCCATGCTCTCTGCTAAAACAAATTCTCATACTCATCAAGACATCCCTTTATAATCAACAAAAAAACAACTCTCAACAATACTAAACCCTCTCTGTAGTATATAAAATCATTGTATAAAAACACAACTGCTATGAAAATACATTAGCATATCACAAATCTCCCATTAACTGATCTCAACCATAATAACTAAATACATCTCAAAATGATATGTGACCAAAATTTCCCCTGTAATGCAATCCTTGCAACCTCTCATTTACCCATTCTAGCACACATAAAAACCTCAAGCATGGAGACTTATCAAAGGTTAAACAACATCATTAACTCAACCAAAAAAGGAAATAAATATTGTTCCAATAGTAATAACTGTAGAATTTTTCTACAAATCAGCTACCTCTGATACCATGTAGAAATTCTCACTATAGATCACCTTATAATGCAATGTAATTAAAGCAAATTACTTGATCTACTTCTACTATCAAACTTTGTGGAAGCTTAATCAATTTGAGCAAGATCAATCGAAACACATATAACAGAGAAGAAGAAATCATACACATGAAACACAGAAGAATACTCTGGGGAAAGCCTCAGCTAAAAACCCCGCTATTTGTATTATCATACAAGTGGAAATATCTCAGGATTACAAAAAGCTTTAGCTCACAAGCTATCTAGCTCCAGTACAATCCCTCATTGCTGGTCATAGACAGTCAAAGGCTTCTCACAAACCTTCTCCTCTTTCCTCCAAGCCTCCTATTTCCTTGCGCAATTTCTCCTGGGTCCTCCAGCTGCAACTTGTGTGATTCTTAGATCACACACAACACTCAGCTCTGAAATAACTGTGCAATCCTGAAGGAGATGAATTCCTTCTGCATGGATGAGTTTCCTTTATAGGAAAAATTCCTCCAACTGATAGTACACTGTCCCTTCCTTTAATCTCAATTGTGTGTTTCTCTTAACTGACATGCATGAGTTATTTATGAGAGAATATTCAGTTATCTGGAGAACACTGGTTGCATGCATGCATGCATTAAATGACTGAACTCACAATTAGTTCCTCCAATAGTTTGGAACTAATTTAACTAGACTTAACTCAGTTAACTGATCTAACTAATTACAACTCAAATACAACTCATCCTTATCTCCTTAATTAAGGGACAACTTCCTCAATCAAAGGGATAATTGTTGCATGTCTTCACATAGACTTCATGTTTGATTTTCCCTAACTATTTAACTCAAGATAAATTAATTAATTATTTACAAACAACTGCTGAGCTCAAACTCGAATTTTAATTCACAATTTTAATTTAGGGACTAATTAAAATTGAGATGTATCCCGAAATGCTATTTATAGCAATGTTTTTTTTAGCATTTCTATTTTTTGCTATTTCCAATAGAGTTGGAGTATATCCTGAAATGCTATTTATAGCAATGTTATTTTTATCATTTCTATATTTATCATTTCTTGTTGTTATTTTAAAAAATCCCTCTCAACAAGAAAGGCATTCAACTTGAACCTAATCCTGAACCTTTGGAATGTTCTGTATGCAACACTTCTCTCAAGTGTTGTTGCTCCAGCAACTCTAGAAACAAAAAATATCCAAACTGAATTAGAATGATGCCTCTGTCATCAAAGTCTCTAACTGCTATTGCCTCTGTCGACTGAAAACTCTACACCTATGTACCCTTCAGTATTTGACTGCTCTAGCCTCTGTCACTTTGATCTCTGGCTGCATCGATCACACTGATTCCTCCTGCTACATCCATGCTACTGCTGGTCCTATCTCCCAGCACTGCATCCGCACTGCACCTCCTCTCATCATGTTGCATCGTTCTGCCCACTACTGCACTGCAACTCAGTTACTGAGAAGTAAGTAACTGATCTCCCAACTGACCTCCCTGTTGGGCTAGAAACACCCTCTGATGCTGAAGCTCCCTTTGCCACTGATAATGCTCCCTCTCTGACCTCTACGCTACTGCAACAACTCCCTGCATCTCGCACCATTGCACACCTCTCTGTGCCATCCTCCATTAGTGCAACACTCTTGTGCCTCTCGCACTGCTGCAGCCTTGCGCAGTCTCAGGACTCTTGCACTGTAGCTCACTCTACCACTCCATCCGCATTTGTCTCTACCCACTTAGCCAATCCTGCTACTCCTCGTTGGGGCTCCCATAGCAAGGTCTAATCAAAGAGGTTGGGTACCTCAAAGGTCCCGCCCCTATTTCAGCCTTCTTGGGACTATCACTTCACATTGCCCCACCTCACACTTGGAGGTATGGTTGCATGTGATCCCTCTTCCCACTTGGCTTGAAATTTCCCCCTATTGAAGGTCTCTACATGAGTGGATGCCTCCACTCGATCTCCTCTCAGCTTCTCCAATTGTGTTTGCTCCACAACCTCCTGAAGTTGCTTCACCAATTGTGGCTCCTCCACAATTTTCTGAGACTTCTTCTGGCGCTGCATGTTGAGAGGTAATGTACTTTCCCTCTCAACCACCAAGTCTCCAACCTTTGCCTTTCTCCTCAAGGCTTTGCATGCATCTTGTACCTCAAGTGCATACAGGTTCTTGGCTAGCACACTAATCTGTTTCATCTTTCTCGCTGTCATGGAATTTTCTAGAAAAAGAGCCGATTTTAAATTATCGATACCTCCCTCATCCGAACTCTGATTCAGCTAATTGTTTTTTTTGAATTTGTGTATTTTTCCGCTTGGAATCCATATTTTCTATTTGTTTCTGAAAATTTTGCACAAAAATTTTCAGATCTTCTCTGCAAACTTGCGGCCCAATATATATATATATATATAATATATATATAATATACATTAAAATTCTCTTCGTCATATATTGTTCACTGCTCCGAAAAACCTGGCTCTGATAACATGAAGAATTTTTATACAAATCATCTACCTCTGATACCATGAAGAAATTATGCTCTCTACACATCTTGTAGAGAAATTGTAGATTAATCTGTTTATGCAATGTATTAAAGCAAAATACTTAATATACTTCTACAATCAACCTTTGTAGAAGCTTAATCAACTTGAGCAAGATCAAACATAACACTTATAACAGAGAAAAAGATTCAATCACACATGAAACATAGAAGAATACTCCAGAGAAAGCCTCAGCTAAAAGCCCCGATATCTGTATTATCATACAAGTGGAAATATCTCAGGGTTATACAAAGCTTTAGCTCTCAAGCTATCCAACGCTCAGTACAATCCCTCACTGCTTCTCATAGACAGAATAAACAACACATATGCCTTCCTTCAGTCCTCCAAGCCTCCTATTTCCTTGCGCAGTTTCTCCTGGGTCCTCCAGTTGCAACCTGTGTGATTCTCACCTCACACACAACACTAACCTCTGAAATAACTGCACAATCCTAAAGGAGATAATTCCTTCTGCATGGATGAGTTTCCTATATAGGAAAATTCCTCCAACTGATAGTATACTGTCCCTTCCTTTAATCTCAACGGGTCTTTCTCTGAACTGACATGCATTGGTTATTTATGAGAGAATATTCAGTTATCTGGAGAACACTAGTTGCATGCATGCATGCATTAACTGAATAAACTCACAATTAGTTCCACAAACTATTTGGAACTAATTTAACTGGACTTAACTCAGTTAACTGAGCTAACTAATTACAACTC
>APFE030465975.1:247152-274953 GCA_000404065.3 Pinus taeda
TGTTTGAATTTCTCCAACTAATTAACTCAAGATGAATTAATTAATTATTTTTCAAACAACTAGTGAGACTAAATTCGAATTTTAATTCTCAATTTTGATTCAAGGACAAACCAAAATTGGAATGTATCCCGAAATGCTATTTTTAGCATTTCTATTTTTTGCTATTTCCAACAGAGTTTGAGTATATCCTGAAATGCTATTTATAGCAATGCTATTTTTAGCATTTCTTGTTGCCATTTTCAACAACAACTCTAGTAGCCAATTACTTTGACTCAATTTAAATCTAGCCATTAACTCATTATACATCAATATAATACATAACATTACCAAGGCAACTCTTGGCCAAATCCTAATGACAAAATATTCACATATGCATGAACCATCATAATTTACATTTCTAAATATAGAAGATATAACTCCAATTCCTTGTAATAACTATATCTTTGCTAGACATATCTTTGCATAATGCATCAGAGAGAAATGACAACGAACTCAAAGCAACATCATCATAGACATCTAATCTCTGTTCAAGCAACAACAATTCCTATGTTCATCAAATTCATAAGTATATAAACTCTGTCCTATAAACCTCTATTGTTGATATCTACACACATTAATCCCAGATTTTTTTTTTTTTTTGTCATATAAACCTCTTCCCTAGCAAGACACTGATTTTTGCACTGGGAATTCACCAATAGAGCCCAACAACAACGAATCAAGTTATCAAACGTACAAGGTCAATAATACACGAAGATCTCTGCAAAACCCTCATGAGAGTCACAACAAAAGCCAGAAACTTCTGCCACAACAACAAATCAACTCTTGTAACAATCACATTAGTTTACAAACACTATAACATCATCAAAACTATCTATGACCTCAACTATGCATACAACCTTTATCTCTGGTTTTAGGTACAACAACTCTGCTAGGGGTGCAATTAGATTTCCAAGCAAAAAGTTTACCCTTGTATATCCTCATACATTTTAGACCCTGCCAGCATTATTGTTAACATGATAAGTCTCTATACATTCTTTGTCTTTGAAATACATGTCTCTGCATACCCAACCATTAATATTCGACACACTAGGTATATATCACTCTAGAACAATATAAAACCCAAATATCTGTCAATCCCAAATTGATTCAAGCATAGAAATCACTCAACCAAGATCTATATACTTTAATGACAAGCAACAACTAATAATAGGTATCAAGATCAAGCAATCAACAAAACCTTGAACTTTGTCCATTCTATTATATAACCTCTACCTTGACCCTTGTAACAAGTCTATTAACATGCAATATTTGCCATATAAATGTATCTCTAATGTAATAGCAGTAGATTAGGAATATAGGGCCAGGAATGTAGATCATTCAACCACTACTCTCTGCAAAACACTTACAATAATATCTCAAGAATAATATAAAGCATAATTCACTGTCGATCCAAAAACTCAATCTATCTCTACAACAAAATCAATGTCAACTACATAGGATAAATCTAAAAGTATGGTACATATTAGCTTTAGTAATAGTATGGTGAGCATAGGATAGAATGAACCTCCAATGAGTAAAACATGGTGCATAGAAAAAAATTGGATCTTAGAGCATAAATGTAAATCACCAGTGGCTGAATTGGAAGTGCACAACAAAATGACCCTTCAATAATTAAAAATAATGTACAACCAAGAAGTGACTATAGACCTTCAGACTTCCTACATCATAAAGTAGGCACTCAAAATATAACTCATTGTAGATCTGCTCCTTATGCGCTAATACACTTAATCCTGCAATTATTAGATAGAGAATTTACAACTTCAGATAAAAGTCATTATCACAAAGCTAATTGATCCAGTCACCCTTCATGACACCTATTCCAGAATAGAATGAAACCAAAAGCAATTGCGTGGATTACTTGTGCCAAAACTGAATTGGTCTCATCCAAATGCACACATTGGTTGATTAAGCTCGTTTCTTTTCTTATAGCCTTTGTTCCTTCACATTACCATGAGAAAACCCAAGGATTTGTTGATGACGATATCAAATAGACATTGTGAAGATGAAATCTATGGGCAATTTGTTTGTTTTGCCTGTGCTTTTTACATTTTCTTTACCTACAGATAATAACACACCTTTAGTCCCATGAAGTGCATTATAACACAGGTAAATTTCTCTCTAGGGCGCATTATAATGGGATTTTTCTACTTCTTCAGTTGCGTTACCAGGATCCTTTGCCCAACACTCTATCAAATTGCCTCACTTCCAGAACCTGTCCAACTTCCTTTGTAAGCATCTCCAAAACTTGTCTAACTTCCTTTGCAAGCATCAAGACATCATCATAAGACTTTGAATTTCTAGATACTTATACATCCTCCTACAAATCTATTGCCAATCACCAAGAGTGTGATATGATCCAGGTTGACATCAAGGTCAACACACTAGCCATAATGCCAACACAAGACACTTTTTACAAGTTAGAAATGTTCTTTATTCTAAATAAAATAAATGTTATTTACAACATGTAATTTTTTATACGTTTATTAAATATTTTATATCCTCAAAAGTTCTCCAAATAAAAATTATTTCTTTTTACTACAGAGGCTTTGGTTTTTGTTCAACATATTGGAGAATATAACTAAAACCATGATATTTCTGCACCAAGAGGCTCTCTACAACCTATTATAGGTAGATGTGTAGGCATAATGTAATGTAAGAAAGTATGTATGTCAACATTTTATTGTATTTTTGTTTTTATTAATAAAATTGCGAACAATTAGGGGTGGAAGGAGGGGGAGGGATTCTTTTGAATACCGAAGAAAATCACGAAATCAAGTATTCTTGGGGACTTGGAAAAAGGATGTCAAACAACTTGGTGAAAATGTATGGGCTTCTCCTTGGGGTTCAATTAGCTTAAGAAAAGAAGCCCTCCAAAATAATTATCTTAGGAGACTCCCTTCTCACCATTCAAAATTTGCACAGAAGATCTCTCTCTAAAAACAACAATCTAAGTCTTATTTTCAACAAAATCCTCAGTATATTGGAATTCATTCCTCATAAGTCTTTCTATCGCATTCTGAAGAGTCAAAACAAGGAAGCAGATGAGTAGGCAAACCATGCGTATTGTCTTGAGGCTAATAATATTATCACCAATGATTTATTAGGATGGAAGACAATTCAATACCACATTCGCTTATTATATTATATCTTAGCTTCAATAGTGGCAGTGGCATAATATATAGGGGAGTTTGTTTTAGCCAAGCATATTAATGTTTCATGAAGCCTCCACCCCTAATAACCATGGTAATTCTATGGTGAATGTACTGTTTAGGTTGCCTGACTTAATGGTCAAAGTGGCGGGCATCAGATGTATTGGCCACAAGCTTGCCATATCCTTTAGAACCTTGCATGTGGCACCTTCTCCCTCTAGACTGTACTACAAGTCAATTGCCCCTGTTCCATTAAAAAATTCAAGGTGGTGGTGATTAATGACATTCAATTTGGAAGATATAATTGCAACATGTGAAACTTCGGGATCATGGATTAAAATGAAGAGAGGTGGCCTAGTAAGCTATAACTAGGCCTTTGGAAGCTGCAATTTGCTTAAGCACTTAGTTAATTTCACTTGGTGTGGAGGATTTTTTCTGGTTCATGAGTGAAGGAGTCAAAGTATTATGCCATAGAGTAGCTGGAGTCTTTGGCTTATGCTATTTTAGAGGTTCTCCCTAGCATTTTAATAATGTCCTAGCTTGAAAGGGAGATAAAAACTTCAAGGTCGAGTGGTGAATTCCTTGGATTTGGTTTGGTTAGGAGTTTGACGTGGTTGACCATCCCTTAAGTTCTTGTATCTCTGAGACCCTTAAGGCTTGTGCACCCATATTCCTTGAAGGCTTAAAGGTATCTTTATTGGTTGATGCTTCTTCATTTCTCCACACTCTAACGATTATGGTATTTGGTGTTTCATCGAATGTGCAGTTGTATTCCCTGAAGGTTTTAAGGTCTCTATATTGGTTGGTGCCTCTTCAATTCTTTGTACACAACAACATTTCTAGTAACATGAGATTCTTCTGGAAATTCCTGATGAGTTGATGCTTTGTAGGTATTCCCCCTCCTATTTTGGTACTCTTTTTTAAATAATTGTTGGATTAGCCCAACTATGGCCCCTTTGTAGTGGTTTGTCTCTTCTCTCTCTTTGATGGTTGTGTTCTCAATTCCCAAAGATTCATAGCTCTCCTTCTTCCTCGCCCTCACTTCAGGGCTCTTGTCCATTCCATTTTCACTCGCTCTCAGTCCCTTTACTTGTTTTTATTATGCACTTTGTGATGCCACCTATGAAACATCGATATCATTCCTTTGGCACTTATGGTTGGGCCAATACCTGCCATAGCTTCCCACACCCGCAAATTAACATACACACTCTAATTATAGACGTACAAATCAAAATTCGTTAGCAATATGACACCATATTACTCATGAATGAAGAATTGCAAAGTCTGAAAGCTCAAGTGAGCAAACATGATGAAAAAATTGGAGCCATTTGAGGCAAATTGATAGAGCACCAAAATCAGCGGAACGCTAGTGATAAACACAATTAATCTAGAAGCAACTCTGGAAGTCAATTTGATAACATGTCTCTTGATCCTTCGCCCAAGCAATGATCTCTTTTTGCAAAGTTATAATTTTGTTTGTTCAATTCCGCAAGGCTTATAGTTGTAGTTTGGTTGGTCGTATGTACGTCAGTAGAAGTTTCCTGGATGACAATTTTGGAACTCCTTTTAAGTAATTTTTTGAAGAACCAACATTTGGGAGCTCATGGAACCATTTCTCTTGTATTTTGTTGCATCCAGGCACAAACTTAATACAAATACTATTCATTTTTGTAAAAAAATTGCGTTTTTTTTTAGATAAAAGAAAATCATAATATGCATATCACATTAAAATAAATAATATAAAAATAGTAGCTATAAATTAAGATCCATTTTACTACATAAATTAAAATAATGATTCAATAACATATTTAATTTTAAGTAATAAGCACATAAAAACTTAATACTTACAATAAACTTACAATACAACAAGATTTTAAACCATGGATATTCACCTCCACTTTTCCAAAGATGTTATTAACTTGTAAATATACTTTGTTATAATACCATGGGCCAATACCATGGCTTATCAACACCACATGTCCAAAAACCATAACTCATTTCACAATAAAGAATATTTTTATAAATATTTTATTTTAAATTTAATTTTATCACATTTTTTAATTAAATTTAAAAGCAAAAGGTTATAATTACTTTTGAAATCTATCTAAACCCTCTTAAAAAATAAAATTAAAAGTAAAATAATTAATAATTATAATTATCAATGAAACATTTTAACTAGGTCAAATTATACAAAACTAAAATAAAATAAAATACAAAACATAAAATTAATAATTATTGTATTTATAATTGTGCCGAGCTCTCCATCCTAGTATGGAAGAGATGTTGTAATGTCCTATCTTGTAAGAATTTTGACTCGGTCAAATTACATAAAAATAAGAATAAAAATAAGGGGCGGCATGAGCAGGAGGGGTGATGTATTTCCCCAAGGAATATGAAGAGATTTAATATGCACGGGGATTAGGCACAACCACAAATAATAAGGCCGAATTCATAGTGTTGTGAAAAGGATTGGACATTGCCAAGAATAATGATATTAGAAAGCTCAAAATCCTCGGGGATTCCATGATAGCCATTAGAATGATTTCAAAGTCCCAATTGTCAAACCATTGTCTTTAGTGCGATTTTTTGGAAGCTTTTCTGGTCTAATTTCTCTAAAATACGACAATAATTTATTGAAATCACAAGTTTGATGGGTAATACCTTCGAAATCGAAGTGACCTAGGGGTTTCCCAGGGTGCTAAATCCATATATACAGTCAAAAAACCAATTTAAATAGCAAAAATTAAGATTTCACCTCAATTTTTTCTGCTTGTTTTCGACACTGAAAATTCCAAAAAGTTGCACTAAAGAAAACTCCATTGTCAAATGATTTGACATCTCCTCTTGTGGTGAAAATAATAATTCTCTAGTTAATTTTTTTTGAAGAAATCTCCCTCTTTCATTTCCTGTGTTATGAAACCAGCGCCCAAAAATATAGGAAAGATAGATGAATGCCTTAGAAATAAGCCTCTTCGAGGGGGAAACCTCCTTTACATTACACAAATGAACAATTCTTGGATGATACAAATGACAATACCTCCTTTCTTATTATAGGAGTCTAAGGGGTCATAATATAATCAGAGCCGACATAACAATAATAATGTAAGGGCACCAATAATAACAATAGTGGGTTTTCTATGGGGCACAATAGTGACAATATGGGGACTACATGGTACAACAATATAATTAAGGGGTTGCTACTAATAACAATAAGGGGTTACACTAGTAGTTATAGGGGCCTAACATGCCCCTCTCCTTCAAAAAGTGTTGTCCTCAATGCTTGAGCAGTTCTTGATGCTTCTGTATTAAAATTCTTGTCCTCCCATGTGGAATATTTAGTGGGTAAGTTCTTCCACTTGATGAGATACTTTGAAATTGATCGATTTCATAACTGTCAGGTTCTTGTTTGTTAATTTTAGGTATGTTCTATGCTAGAGAAATTTATTTCAATTTTCACACTTAGATCCATATCTTTTCCAGATTAGCAATCACATCAGCATTAAAGTAAACTACAGATAGAACATAAACATAAATCGCAGAAGACAAGCCAAGACAAGAGGACACAAGATGTGGCGCTAGCCAGGGACAAACCCCATTGTGGGGAAACCCTTTATCAATTCTTCTCATATGTTCTTCAATAGTTCAGAGAGAGAGAGAGAGAGAGAGAGAGAGAGAGAGAGAGAGAGAGAGAGTACATTTACAACAGAAGTCAACACTTTGACTTATCTAGATAAGAGCATAGATCATCTCTAAGAAGATGATACACGAGATCAGTTGAAGAATTGTTGCTTCAACTAATTCTCCAAAGTGACTCCTTCTCCTATCGTTGTGCTGCATTTCGTCATCATGCTCCACCTCACCGCGCTGCACCATCTTGCACCCATCATCACTATGCTGCATCTCATCACGCTTCATTAATCATGACTGTACCCATCACTGTACTGCATTATGTGCCATTGCTGCACCATGTTTCCATCCTGACCTATGTGTTGGCTTCACCTTGCTTGCTTGTTGTCCTTAGCATGCTTGTTATTGCATGCTAGTTGTCCCTTGCATGCTACCTGTAACATTGCATGTTTGGTGTATTTGCTGCTAAGTACCATACAACTGTCCAATGTTAGTTAACTATCCCTTGCATGTTGCTCTCCTTCGGAGATAGATGCTCCTGCTGTTTCGGCAGTTCCCGACAGTTTCGGCAATTCTGGCTGTTCCCGGTAGTTCCGACAGTCCTGAGAGTTCCGGCTTTTCCGACAGTTCTGGATTTTCCGGTAGTTCTGGATTTTTCGGTAGTTCCGACAGTTCCAACATTTCCGGTTTTTCCAGATTTTCCAGCTTTTCTTGTAGTTCCAAATTTTTAGGCATTTCCAATTTTTCTGGCAGTTCCGACTTTTCCGGCATTTCTAGCTTTTTCGACAATTTCGACATTTCCGGCTTTTCCATATTTTCCGGTAGTTCCAGCTTTTTCGGAAGTTCTGGTAGTTCTGACTTTTCCGTCAGTTACGGCTTTTTCGGCAGTTCCGGTTTTTCTGGTAGTTCCATCTTTTCTGGATTTTCTTGCAGTTCCGGCTTTTCTAGCAGTTCTAGCTTTGGCTGTAGTTCCGACTTTTCCGTCTGTTCCGGCTTTCTGTCCTCTAGATTAGGGAAACGTTATTCCTTAGGATCTCTCCTCCTCCTAAAACCTAAAGAAAAGTAGAGAGAGGAAGAGATCCCAAGTTTGTTGAAATGACTTGAAGGCCACCTCTATTTATACTAAAACATTGAGCACATGTGGGGTTTATTTGGTTGTTGGTTGACCTTGACGAATTGTATTATAACACAAATAAATTCATAACTCCATGAATACTTATCGGAATCAGTTGATCTTTAGATCAATCCTACACCTCTCGATGAGAGGGATCCAAGAAAAATATCAGCTGCCATAAATAAGATGACCCACATGGAGTTTGGCCCTAGTTGCCAATTTTAACACTCCCTCTCAACTAGGGAGAACTCCATATGTTGATCCATATGTCCAACTGTACTATCTTTGCCATCAGTACCTTGCACTGCTCTGCTCTGCTCTGATCTGCTGAGCACTTCTCTGCTTTGATCTGCTAAGCTCTGCTCTGCTGAGATATGCTCTGCTATGATTTGCTCTGCTTTGTTGAACCATGAAGAAGAAGAATTGATCAAGAATGTCTCATACCATTCTCTACTGACCCGAAGTCAGTTTCATTTGAAGAGAGTGTGTCACATCACTCTTATTGACCCAAAGTCAATTTTATTGATCCCAAATCAATATCACAAGAGAGTGTCTCAAACCACTTATACTGATCCCAGATTAGTTTCATTGATCCCAGATCAATGTCACTAGAGGTCTCAAACCACTCATACTGATCCCATATCAGTTTCATTGATCTCAGATTAATGTCACAAGAGAGTGTCTCAAACCACTCATTCTGATGCTAGATCAGTTTCATTGATCCCCGATCAATGGAGGTCATCCTAGCATAGGGAGTACGGTAGATACAACGACAAGTCCATCGATAGTACTACTATGGTCCCTATCCTCATTTCACTACTCATTCATCAGATGAGAGGTACTTCCCATGAGTCCCAGATTGCATGGGTAGGATGCCTCGACAGGAGAACTAATCATCCTATCCATAGGAGAACGAATCATCCTATCAGTGGATACCACAAAGAACTAATCATCCTGGCCCACAGGAGAACTAATCATCATGTTCCACAGTCGCCACGGAGAAAAAATCATCCTGACCCACAGGAGAAATAATCATCCTGTTCCATAGTCGCCATAGAGAACAAATCATCCTGGCCCACAGGAGAACTAATCGTCCTGTTCCACAGTTTCCACGGGAGAACTAATCATCTCAGCCCACAGGAGAACTAATCATCCTATTCCACAGTTGTCATGGGAGAACTAATCATCCTGAAGCACAGAATAACTAATCATCCTGTTCATAGCGCACCACCAAGGGAGGGTGAGTTTCCCTGTGGTTGTATGTTGCTCCAGTAAGTACCCCAAGCCTCCCAGAGCTCCCAGAGCTTAATTCATGCAACATGCAGGACCCTTATAAGAAGGTCTCTCAACGACTCCAAGTCATTCGGGAAAGTCACAAATTTGACCTTTCTCAGGGGCTTTGACAAAATGTTTTCGACCTGTGCATCAGTCTCAATGCGATGGAGCCTCCTCGCTCATCGACTTACCATATCGCAGATAAGGTAGTATCTGATGTCTATCTGCTGGAGTAATCATCAAATACAAGATTCCTCAATAATCGAATCCCCCCTCTGGTTGTCACAGAGAATCACAATGGTATTCATCATGTGTACAAACATATCACTTAAGAGCTTCTGCAACCATGCAACTTCACATGAGATCATACTCGTAGCTATGTATTCAGTCTTGGCGATGCTTATAGCAACCAACTTCTGCTTCTTGCTCATCCATGATATCGAAGCAAAATCCAAAGAGAACCAGCACTGAGAAGTGCTCTAGTGATCCTTCACACTGCCTGCCCAGTCAACATTCGAATAATCATGTAGTTTCATATTTCTGGCAGTGTATCTCAATCCATGACAGATTGTGCCCCGGAGATATCTCAGAAGATTCTTGGCACTAATCTAGTGAGGCTCAACAAAAAATGATCTCACCATGCTAACTGCAAAACATATGTCTGGACGGAAGTTCACCAAGAACATCAACATGAATGAGTTTATGAAACTTAGAGGAATTTCTCAAATCTGGTTCGACATCACTACCGCATAACTTCTGAAAGTTAAGATCCTTGAGGTAGTCACAGGCTTGCAGTTTATCATTCCACATCTGGAATCCAACTCCCTCTTACTTCTGCAAATGAGAGGGTCTGCACCTGTCAGAAATAGGCCGTCCTCATAAGGTGCTGGTATGAGAGGTCTATCATCCACAACCTTCGGGTTATGGTTTGGATCAGTTTCACTTCTAATGAATCTTAACTTCATTAAACAACTATCAATCCTCTCATACTATGCTCGGGGTGTTTTGCTTCAAGCCATAGAGGGCTTTCTTCCACTTGTATACATGAGATTCTTGATCATAAATCTCAAACTCCTCGGGTTGTTCCAAACCTATGGACCTACTTCATAAGGGGAACGGTCCCCTTATAAGATTTTCCTGTGGTACATCTTAGACATGTATCTTCATGCTCTACTTGAATTGAGACATCTCTATCACCATTTGACTCACTTCAGGTAGGGCCCCATAGGTAGACCTCTGGTGTTATAGATGTGATATGTCAATTAACATGATCCCCAATGGACCATCCTGCAACTTGATACAAATTGACAACCTTGAACCCATGAGAAAAAGCATCTTTGAAGATTATATTTTTTAACACGTACCTTTCCATCGATGAATGCCACCGTGAAACCTTTGACTGCCATTTCTAAGATGGACACCAGGTTCTTCTTGGGATGAGGTACATAAAATATATTCTATAAATGAATCGAGTTACCCTTATTCAATTCATAGTTAACATTCCCTACACCCTTTATGGGATAGGTGGCATCAACTCCAAGTATAATCCCACGATTGTTTCCATCTCTACCAAATTAGAGAGTGCACCCATCTATCCAATGAAATTCCTTGAAGCACTACAATCTATAAGCTAGATTCCCAAAGAATCTAAAGGAGAGGGCCAATACAAGATAACGCTTCTTTATCTTATCAAAAACAACATTTGATTCTTCATACCTGGGGTTCCTTGCTTTCTATGAAGAGTCGGCCATTTCCTTGATGACCTGCATTACCTGTCATTCCTTTGATCATTGAAGATGTCCCTGGAATTTTTGTTATCATCATCAAGTGATGTGTCCCTGCTATTCGGACACTCCTTTGCATAATGGCCGAACTAGTTATTTGCCTTTCCTTCCACCCTGAGATTCGGTCTTCCAATGAAGTGATCTTTAGGTAGGCCATATTCCGCTGCGCCATTCTGATAATATTCTCTGCTTCGACTTCACCCTTGGTGAATTTGAAGAGGGATGAGGAATTCACTGATCCTTTTTTCCTTTCCCAACTGTCTTCGGTGATTGCTCTTTCACTCTTGCTTGGGCATTGTCTTCACCTTAGCTCTGATACCATGTTAATTTTAGGTATGTTCTATGCTTAGAGCATTTTATTTCAATTTTCACAGTTAGCTCCATATCATTTCCAGATTAGCAATCGCATCATCATTAAAGTAAATTGCAGATAGAACATAAACATAAATCGCAAAAGACAAGCCAAGATAAGAGGACACAAGATGTGGCGCTAGCCAAGGACAAACCCCAATGCGGGGAAACCCTTGATCAATTCTTTTCATATGTTCTTCAATAGTTTAGCAGGGATAGAGAGAGAGATAGTACGTTTACAACATAAGTCAACATTTTGACTTATCTAGATAAGAGCATAGATCATCTCTAAGAAGATGATACATGAGATTAGTTGAAGACATGTTGCTTCAACTAATTCTCCAAGGTGACTCCTTCACCTATCGTTGTGCTGCATTTTGTCATCATGTTGCACCTCACCGCGCTGCACCATGCTGAACCCATCATCAATATGCTGCATCTCATCACACTTCTTTAATCATGACTGTACCCATCACTGTACTACATTATGTGCCATTGCTGCACCATGTTGCCATCCTGACCTATGTGTTGGCTACACCTTGCTTTCCTGTTGTCCCTTGCTTGCTTTTTGTCCCTAGCATGTTTGTTGTCCTTATCATGCTTGTTGTTGCATGCAAGTTGTTCATTGCATGCTAGCTATAACATTGCATGCTTGGTGTATTTGCTGCTAAGTACCATACAATTGTCCCAATGTTAGTTTGTTGTCCCTTCCATGCTGCTCTCCTTCGGAGATAGATGCTCCGGCTGTTTCGGCAATTCCCTACAGTTCTGGCAGTTCCGGTTATTCCCGGCAGTTCCAACTTTTCTAACAGTTCTGGCTTTTCTTGCAGTTTAGGCATTTCTGGCTTTTCCAGCTTTTCTAACAGTTCCGACTTTTTCGGCATTTCCGACTTTTTCGGCAGTTCCGTCTTTTCTGGCAGTTCCGTCTTTTCTGGCAGTTCCGACTTTTTCGGCAGTTCTGGCTTTTTCGACTTTTCTAGCAGTTTCAGCTTTTCCATCAGTTCCGACTTTTCTGGCTTTTTCGGAAGTTCCGACTTTTCTGGCAGTTCCAACTTTTCCGGCAGTTCCAACTTTTCCGGCAGTTCCGGCTTTTTGCCCTCTGGATCAAGGCAATGTTATTCCTTAGGATCTCTCCTCCTAATAAAACCCAAAGACAAGTAGAGAGAGGAAGAGATCCCAAGTGTGTTGAAATGACTTGAAGGCCACCTCTATTATACTAAAACGTTGAGCACATGTGGGGTTTATTTTGTTGCTGGCCGACCTTGACGAATTGTCTTATAACGCAAATAAATTCATAACTCCATGAATAATTATTGGAATTGGATGATCTTTAGATCAATCCTACACCTCTCGATGAGAGGGATCCAAGAAAAATATTGGCTGCCATAAATAAGATGACCCACATGGAGTTTGGCCCTAGTTGCCAATTTTAACATTGTTTCTATGACTGCTCCCCGTTCCAATATGATTTTTCCTTCCTCTTCAAGTTCTGGAAATATTGTTTGAATTGGGATCTTCTGAAACTTTTGAATGAGTGGCCACAGTTCTTCGTCCTTCTTCCATTCATCCCTTGCGTCGTTTATCCAACTGGTTGGATAATAGAAGTAGCACAAAACAATGCATCCACATCCTCATCCTTTCTTAAGAGTGCATCTGCAACAAAATTTTGCATCCCTTTTCTATAGATTGTGTCAGATTCATAACCCAACATATTTGTGACCCATTTTTTCTGTTCTTTAAAGATAATATTTGTTCTAAAAAGTATTTAAGACTATCATGATCCATTTTTACCTTGAAGTGTCTTCCCATTGGGTAAGGTCGCCATTTCTTAAGTGCATGTAGTATTGCCAACATTTCCTTCTCATAAATAGCTTGCTTGAGATGTAGCCGAAAAAATATCCAATCACCTACATCAAAACATTTTCCACTGCGATGTTGATCTACCTATTGTTTCATTCGATTTCTGCACCAAAGTGGCGTTATCCTTTAAAAGTTAGAGAACTTGTTATTGATGCTCGATGTGATCTTTCACTGCTTGAACCTTTTTCTTCTTGATATGTCCTTCTATCTCTAGAGTTTGAGGAGTGGTAATTTCTTCCAATGCTTTACAAGATATGGTCAGATTCATTTCTTGATGCTCGATGTGATATTTCACTTCTTGAACATTTTTATTCTTGATATGTCCTTCTATCTTGATAGTTTGAGGAGTGGTAATTCCAACCAATGCATTACAAGATATGGTTGGATTCATTTCTTCTTTCTCGATGCGATCTTTCACTTCTTGAACCTTTTTCTTCTTGATACGCCCTTCTATCTTGAGAGTTTGAGGAGTGGCAATTCTTGCCAATGATTTACAAGATGTGGTCGGATTAATTTCTTATTTCTCTAGGGTTGGTTCCTAGTGTATATCCTCTTCTTTTGATGTTTCTTGATCCTTTTCTTCCTTCTCTTCATAATCTATGTAAAATAATTTCTTCTCAACACACTTATGACCTTTAGTGCATTTGCTATCACAATTGTAACAAATCCCTTCTTCTCTTTTTTCTTCCAATTGTTGTGGTGTCACCTTTGTAGGTTGTGGAAGGCTAGGAGAAACAACACTTCCATGTTTATAGTTGTGAGGGGTAGAATTCCTTGTTTCCATAATTTTGCTTTCTACTTTTCTGTCCAACCTGAATGCCTTCTCCAATGAATCAAGTTCCCAAAGACGAACCTCATGTTGAATGTTATCCTTTAAAGTCCCTATGGAGACATCAATGCTCTGCTTCTTTGGAATATCATTTTCCCTTATATTCAATTTTTGAAATTCCTCAATGTGCTCTGCTATTGAACACTTTTGTTTGAGATTTATCAATTGGCTAAAGAAGGTGTCTCTCTTTGTATCCTCATAATTGGCTATCATTTCCTCTGTAAAAATTGACCACGTGATAAGTGGTTTACGAGAACAAAACCCTTTATACCATAAAAATTGATTCGGTTCTAAATAATTAGATGCAATACAGACCTTTTGTAACAATGGTACACCATGTAGATCAAAATATTTCTCCATATGTAGTATCCAATTTACCAGATCCTTGCCATCAAACTTCCTGATCTCGCTTTTTCTTGATTTTAGGAGCTCTCTTTTGAAACGATTGTAACTTTGTAATTTTGGATCTTCCAGTTTTGAAATCGCGAATTGTAGTAGTCCTTTGCGTCCTATTTCCAATGCCACCAGTCTGATCTAAATTGGATTCTCCAAGAAAGAATTATGCACAATCTCCTAAGATGACCTGATTATACCCCTTTTCAGAATAACAAACTTGTATGACGTTCCACGTGTCACTGTTTTGACCTTCGGATCTGAAAAATACAAATAAAAAAGTACAGTCCGTCCTCTTTTTGTAACTTCTTACGAAATTTCAATCCAATGCTCAAAGAGAAAGTTATGACGATTTTCCCATGGTCACATGTTTAATATGTAATTTGGAAGTCTGAAAAAACCCTAACTTCCTCAGATCATATATCCGCAAATATAGCGAGACAAGATCTGAAATTCGGATCCGAGGTTTAGACCGATTTCTTATCAAATGGGTTTTTGTTTTAGCTTTTGAAACTTAGTAGTGAAAACGATATAGTGAAAATTCCACGATGACCTGTTTTATATGAAATTCTGGAGCTTACAAAGACTATAACCTCCTCAGATAATATCTCCGAAAATATAGCCAGACAAGCTCTGAAATTCAGACCCAAGGTTCATCAAGATTTCGTCTCAAATGGGTTTTCTTTTTAGTTTCTGAAACTTTTCAAAAAGAAAGTTATATTGAAAATACCACAATGACCTATTTGGAGCAGCGAAAACCCTAGAATCCAAAGCTCTGATACCAAATGTTATGAAACCGGCTCACAAAAAGATAGAAAAGATAGATGAACACCTTAGAAATAAGCCTCTTCGAGAGGAAGCCTCCTTTACATTACACAAATGAACAATTCTTGGATGATACAAATGACAATACCTCCTTTCTATATATAGGAGTCTAAGGGGTCATAATATAATCAGAGCCGACATAACAATAATAATGTAAGGGCACGATAATAATAATAGTGGGCTTCTATGGGGCATAATATTAACAATATGGGGACTACATGGGTACAACGATATAATAAGGGGGTTGTACTAATAACAATAAGGGGTTACACTAGTAGTATAGGGGCCTAACATCTTGAGACACTTAAATGGAGAGGTTGATGGTACGGTGAATCAGGGAACATAAATGGGAGTTGAAGTCCGTAAATTAATTGGAATTGATAAGGGTCTCATCCTTGTGCCACAAACAAATGAATTTAAGCTTGGTTCAACAAGCCATCAAAGATGGCGACATCAAGAAATATCGATATCAGGTATTAAATCCCCACATGCATGACACATTGGGAATGTTGTTTAATAAAAGCCCACTTTGAGGATTGAACATTATATGCGGTATCTCTGGGAGATCAAATCTATTTCCCAAGCACGCTGTGGTTAGGATGATGGACATATGGACAAAATTATCTCTGGAGTTGTGTGTTCCCAATGGGATGTTTTAATGGAGTAGATTCCTTTGCAACCCTCCCCTCATGCCTTCATAAATTTTCTATAGGGAATGTTAGTTTGGTATCTCGAGAAGTACAAGTTTCCAAATGACATGAAGATCAAAAAAGATCTGGTTTTAATGGTGGCATAGGAGAGTAATGGTGGGAGCTCAAATGAATAAGGCCTATTTAAGCTGGATTCACCGAACCTTTGGGCATCTATTTTCCATTTGATTTGGCGTTATTCTCACATTTGTGTGTTGTTGAATTATATGGCAATGGCACCAAAAGTTGACAACCTTTAGAATCTAAGATGGCATGATGGAAAAATGAGTTGGAGTTTTTATTTAAGATGCTAATGGGCCAAATTGGTCTTCTGATTCATTGAATAAAACCGCTGAAGAGTGATAGAGAGGCAAAGGCAACCCTATTAAAGGCTAGGTTCAAAATTTTAGAGGTAAAGGTGGAAAGGAAAATGATCAAGATGCAAGCAAACACGATGTCCAACAACACTGATTTTGTCAATGGTAGTCTATTTGTAGAGATACATGAACTTTTGTTTTTTAAATCAGGTTCCATCCTCAAAGAGTAACAATACTTCTCTTGCAGGTGTGTAGTTGGGGCAAGGATGATCAAAGGTAAAGAGGTCTCCAATGCAGATAATGATGAAGTTAGGCCTTCCAATCTTGCTTAATCACATGTTAATATATGCATTGCAAATATATTTTGTTGTTGGGTCAATTTTGTAGGATATATAGAAAGTTTCAATCTAGAATTCTAGTCCAAAGGGCCTGTAGGGTCAAAAAGGCTGCTTTGATTACATTGGAATGTGGAAGCAACAGAGCTCATATAATCAAGTTTTGTTAAATATGATGTCAATGGTTTGGCCATGTAGTTCATGTCAATTGAAGTAAAATAGTCAATTTACCTTTTTGGGCTCTGGGATTTGACAACCTATGATTTTTCCAATGGTATTCTTCTCTAAGTAACCTATTTAAAGGCATACACTTACAATGATTTTTCTTTTTTAATCTAGGCTTTTCATAGTTTTGCCTCCAATTCCATTATAAGATATTTTTTCTTTTCTTTTTGCTTTTCATTTTGTTTTTCTGTTAGAGTATGCTTATCACTTCATATTTTGAATGGAAAACATTGGTATCTCTAAGGTTTGATTAACATAATATGGAGGTTTGAAGTTTTCAACTAGTAAACATTGAATATTTATATGGTTATATTGGGAATGTCGAAAATTTTCTATATGTGTATGCTTTTTATTAGTTGGAAAAAATAAATGATTGGTGTATGAGAAGATTGTTCATTTTAAATTTGTAAGTAGGGTTTCTATAATCTTTAATTTTAATGTTGAAATCATTGTACTAGTCTTTTAAAAAAAATTCCATGCCACTCCCATTACCAAATTGTTATAAAACTTTTCAAATGTTGTAGGAATTTCTTTTTAAAGTTTAAAGTTTCACTATTTCACATTCACAAATAAATTTAATATAATATTAAATATCAATCATATATAGATATGATCTCTATTTTTTAAAATTTGTGAATAAAATTTCCACACTTTTTAGAGAATATTAAATTTAGATTTGATAATTTTTTTTTTTGGTTGATAAGTGTGTGAATCCTGAAAATCACGCTTACCCTGTTGCTAAGAGGTCACGACTCAGGGGCATCTAAGCCATCAAAGTCACCCGGGGATCGCACCCCGTATGAGCCGCACTAGCGGAAACCATACTGAATTTTTGGTATCGGCGAGACTAGAACGAGTGACCTTTGCTTACAGAGCTTCTTAACAACGCGCTCCTTCACCCATTATTCTCTATCTCTTTGATAATAAAATATTAAAAACAAAATACAATTCTGCAACCAAATTTTAACAAAACAATACACTATTTAAATTTAGATTTTGCAAAACATTAAATTCCTTTAAATATAGTTAAAAAAAATTACAATATTACAACCAAATTTTAACCCAAAAAATCTACACCATTTAGCATACATTGAATACACAAAATACTTTTATGTTTAAATGATAAAAGTATAGTTAATTCTCCCACATTTGCTTCGAGTTAAGTGCAGCCGACTATAGAAGATGTCTTCAAATTATATCCCCCTATATTTTTATTCTTTATTGTCGTGAACATTGATGCAAAGAAGATTTTATCAGAACAAATTGCTGCTAACCTGATTAAGTCTTAACACTCACATATTCATATTGATTACCTATCTCACTTTATATTCCAATTAAATACCAAATTTAAGTTCCTGGTAAAAACGGATTATTGTTCTTTTATTTGTGTATTTACATTAATCTAATTTAAATAATTTTGTTATTTATTTAAAATGATGAATGAATGTGGTGTCAATGCCTAATTTAGGAAGTATGGGAAGGTATCATTTCTATATCAATAAATTTGATTTATTTTAATATTAAAAAACATAAATAAAAATAAAACAATTTAATTATACAAAAATACTTTTATCTTTTAAAATAAAAGTATAGATAATTTTTTTTTAAAATTAGTTTTTTATTGATAAAAGTATAGTTAATTTTTTAAAATTAGCTTTAGATGCAGTGAATTATCAAAATTGTTTTTAGAAATTGTTATTTCCATATATTTTTATTGTAATTAAAAAATATAACTAAAAGTAATTATATTATCAATTATATTTTTAAATCAATCCAATTACATTACATAAAATAAAATAAAAATAAAATAAATAAAAAAAATAATATTTAAATAATTATAATTAATAATTAAACAAATTTAAATTTATATTTAACTATGGATTTGTTAAGTGCTAACGAAGAGAGATTAAATGTCCTTGAAATACAAACTTTATGTTAAAAATAAAACGAAATTTAATTTTTCACCACATTTGATAGATTAAAAATTAAAATAAATTCTAACACTAATTAAATATAAATCTTATTAACTCTAACTATAAATTTTAATTAATAAAATAACTTTATTTATTAAATATTTACAATTTTATATAAATGATAAAAAAACATTTTTTTATAATTTATTTTGAAAAATATTTATATTTTAAATAATCAATAATAACCAATTCAATTATAAATATTGGTTACTTATAATCTTATGTAAATGATATTTTTTTTTTCTAATTATTTTTTAAATGATTAGAACCTATCTTATTATATAAATCCAAGCATGACACGTGGCTTTTGCCCTTTTTAATTATTTTTTTAATAATTAGAACCTATTCTTATCATATGAATCCTAGGATGAGATGTTGCATCTAATTGATTACCCTTTATAATTTTTCATGTTAGCCCTTAAAGGCTTAAGAAGATATGGAGATTTAAAAAAATTAAAAATATATATATTTTTAAAAAATAATTATATAATTATTTATTTTATACAATTTTTTGAATGTAGACTTCTGTGATTCATATTATAATGTATAAAAGAATTTTTCGGAAGAAATTATATTAAAGATTTTAGTCGACGCGTTTCAATGAGCGAGTGTGGTTCATCTTCAAGACATGATGAAGAAACAGATATAAGAAAAAAGTTAAAAAAAGCTTTTTAACCTTCTTCCTAGATCTATTTCTTCATCATGTCTTAAATATGAATCACACTTTAATATGATTTCTTCTAAATTTTTTTTTATACATTATACAATTTTCTTTTAAAATAATTGCTTATAGAAAATTTTAGAACATTGTAATGCAAAGTAAGCTAACGTTTGTTGAATAATTGCTCGTTCATATAAACATTATAATCCAATGTAAACTCACGTTGGTTTATATAGGTATTATAATGCAATGTAAGTGCAAACATTATTTTATTTATATATTGTAGGATAATTATTTTGTTTATATATTGTATGACACTGTTTTTAATTTGTAATTATTATTATTATTTTTTATTTTATTAATTGAGTAAAATTGTTATTTAAAAAAATATTAATTTATTATAATAATATAAATTTTGTTTTTTTTGTTTTTTTTTTTTTTATTATTTTTTATTTTATTAAATAAGTAAATTTATTATTTTAATAAAAATATTTAATTTTATTATAATAATATAATTTTTGTCTTTATATATTTTATATATTTTATAATAATTAAATTGTTTTTAGTGTTTCACACAAAGTTTTGAATTAATGGTGAATAGATATCAGGTTAAGACATTTTATTCAATTTAAAAACAAAAATTATCCATTCAAACACCCTATTAATATTATCACAAAAAATGTTTATAGTTTTTGTATTAATTTTATAAATTTAAATATTTTTTAGTATTGTATTAATTTATAAATTAAATATTTTAAAGTTTTTTTTTTTTTTTTAATTACTATATAATAATAAGATTTTATTTTTTCTTTTATTATAAAAATTCATTATTTTTAAAATAGAAGCTTTATTCATTTATAAAAAATGGAGTACACAGGGAGGTTGGAGTGGGAGGGGTTTTTTTAAACTTAGAAGAAAATACTGAATTAAAATTTGTATGGGGATTTGGCAAAACCACGAACAATCAAGTTGAAGTGCTCTTTTTGGCAAGGCTTGAAAACCAACATCTCCAATGGCATTAGGAATCTGATCATTGTTGGTGATTCTATGGTGGTTACCCAAAAATGTTTGAGCCTCTCTAGGCATGAGAACCTAAATGAGTTTGAAACCTCTCCAATTCTTTTAAGGATAATGTCTCTCCTAAAGAAAATTCAAAATTCAAAAATTTCCATGTAAAAAGAGTCAACAACCAATCGACAGACGCACAAGCCAACGTTGGTGCAGAGTTAGAGCAAGGTTCTATACGAATTAACCATATTTGTGATATATGTCATATACCATAAAGTTGTTTAATAACACAAGATCCTTGGAGTACAACTAGAGTATGGGACTTCATAAGAATATATAGGTAATTAAGATGGACAACATTCTAAGGTTTCACTGTAGTGCATTGAGTGAGGGGGTAGTTGGTAGGAAGTTATTGCACAGGTGGGAACACGGGAGTAAGGTGGCCATGAACCACGACAAGTGGGCTTTTGGTCCTTGGTTATTTCCCTGGTTATTAAATATGATTTCAATCGAGGGCAACATTGAGACCATCACATTTCAAACCAAGCAAGATTTGGCGGTGATGGAGATGGAAGGAAGTGGCTTCGCCATGGTGCAAAGATGATATTCATTTATGGTTGAAAAGATTGGAAGGAATGATGGGAAGAGGCACTTATTTATAGCTACTGGTTGAGGCATGTAAACCATCAGATATTGTTGGTGCAGGGGAGAATAGCTAAGAAAATGGCCTCAGCGAGCAATGGAAGTGGTAGCGACGTGGCAGAGTCTAGGTGTAGTGGCAATATAGGGGATATAGTTGATAGTTCTTGTAAGAAAGTCGTTAAGGAAATTAATGAAAACATGGTGGTCTTGTATGCTCAATTGTCTGGTCTTGGTAAGGATATGGAATTTCTCCAAAAAACCATGGAACTCATGACTACATACATTATGAACCTAAGTCATAAGGTAGAAAATATTGAAGTGAAGGTGGTGATAACCACTGTGGGTATCTTGAAAGAAGTTTTTGGTTTTAGTGATGGCTTTGCTCTTCAAGCTAAAGGTGTCGCTAGCATTGCAAATCGTGGCCTTGATCCTGGGGCAGGCGAAAACGAGGAATTAGTTATGCCCCTTGATGAGGCTCTGGGAGAAGTTGACCCTAGAAGCTGCGGGTAGCAGTTGTCTCTTTCTTTTTAAAATCTATGTTTTGTCCCATGAGACACATAGTTGGACCTCCTTCCATGTTCAATTGGTGGAAATGAAACTTGTACAGTAAGTAGTAATAGTAGTATTAGCAATAGTACTAGTGTGGTAAGCGGTCCTTGTACAGATGATATGTGGACAATGTACTTCGATAGATCAAAAACACAAGAGGGCTCTGGAGCTAGTTGTGTTATAAAAGACCCGCTGTAGAGAAAAAATTTAATCTCTAGTCACTTGGAATTTGAGTGCACGAACAACACTGTAGAGTATGAAGCACTTGCCTTGGGCTTACAGAAAGCCATTGACCTCAAGGTTGTTATTTTGAAAGTGGTAGGTGACTCTGAAATTGTGGTGCATCAGGTACATAACACTATACATTGTTATAAGAAGAGCTTCGGCGTAAATCACATGAAAGAGACCTTTGTCGACGCGTTTCGAACCAACTAGTGTGGTTCATCGTCAGGACAAGTTGAAGAAACAGATCTGGCCAAGCAAGTTAAATAGACTGATTAATTGATTAATAACCTAATGTTATTTAATTAATAAATCTAGTTATTGTACCTAATCTTACTAATTTCTAGAAATCAAATAATAAATTTATTTCAACCATTAGTAACATTTTATTAATAACCTATTGTTATTTAGGTAAATAAATTACTTCTCTTTATAACTAATTTTTACTATTTTCTAGAAATAGATGATTATATTATTAATTTTTAATATTATAGTAATACTAATAACTAATTTATTATAACCGTTAATATTAATTGATTAATAACCTAATGTTATTTAATTAATAAATTACGTAAGATCAAGTTATTGTACCTAATTTTACTAATTTCTAGATTATCAACATTATAAAAATATTAAATTTGTTAATATAAGTTGGGCTGGGTCCTAGGGTCAAAAATAGCCGTTAGAGTCTCTGCTCAGTCTATTTAACTTGCTTGGCCAGATCTGTTTCTTCAACTTGTCCTGACGATGAACCACACTAGTTGGTTCGAAACGCATCGACAAAGGTCTCTTTCATGTGATTTACGCCGAAGCTCTTCTTATAACTATGATGAATCATAGAAGCCTCAATTTTACAACTATACATTGTGTATCACCTCATCTTAAGAGCTATCAACAAGAGGTATGGCGACTCATTTCTCACTTCCAAGCTTTCAATATTAATTAAATACTAAGAATGCGTAATGCAGCTGCAAATGCCTTATCAAACGCAACTGCTAGGATGTTACCGTTAAGGGACATATTTTCTATTGAGATTTTGTATAAACCATCTGTCCCAAAAGACATCACTAACTTAAGTGTTTTTAGTGATGATCAATAGATACAGCACTTCATGGCTAACACTGATGTATTCAAAGATGCAACGATAGGAGGATGAGCATGAACAATCTCTGTAGGACACAACTAGTACAAGCAAAGGCAACCTCATCCCCAAGGGTGTTGTATCACTGGAAAAGTTGTATGACCTGCAAAACTGTTTTCAGGGACCTGTGAATGCTAAGACCCATAACTCTACATTTTTGCATGAACATATCAATCTGGGAATAGAAGAAGATCAGAAGTATGTGAATCTCGGTACTTGTTGTACACCACAAGAGAGGCAAGATTTTATCCACCTCTTCAAGCAATACCGTGATGTCTTCGCATGGACGTATGATGATCTTAAGACATATGGCACACGAATAATCTAGCATGTGATACCGATCAAGGAAGGAGCCAAGCCTTTGAAAAAAAATTGAGGAAAGTTCACCCAACACTTGAGCCCCTCATACAGAAAGAATTGACGAATTGATCATTTATAAAGTGCAACATTCGACATGGGTGTCTAATCTAGTCCCTGTAAAGAAGAAGTCCAGGGAGATTCGTCTATGTGTAGATTTCCACAATCTCAATCGCACCTCAGATAAAGACAATTAGCTAGTGCCATTCATGGAGCACATATTGCAAACAATATATGGAGCAAAGATGTTTCCTTTGCTAGATGGTTTTTTTGGTTACAACCAGGTTCTAGTAAGAGAGCCTGACAAACTTAAGACTACATTCTGTACAAAATGGGGTATGTTAGCGTTTCGTAGAATTCCGTTTGGGTTGGTTAATGCAGGTGCAACATTTCAGCGTGCAATTATACTGTGGACTAGTTTTTTGGAAGGTTTATAGTACAAAATATGTACAAAGTATATATGTGAATAACACAGGTAGCAACAAGCAACCCTGAATTATCCACCATACTTCTACCTCATGGAACTGCCAACTTGCGCTCTCGAGTTCGGGGAATTACAAGTGAAACCATGACTAGAAAACACACCAAATATACTAAGCCCTTGTCGTTGCCTCTACAAAAGGAAGTTCCTACAAGCAAAGTCGCAGATAAAATCACTCGACACCCAACCACAAACACACTATGTACAAACCCAACCTGGTAACCTATCACCGCAAACAACTTCAGACAATTTTCCCACCACCAAACCCAATTTCTGCTCACCCAACAATGGGTTGCAGGAATCCACAAGAAAGCTACAAAAATAAGATGACCCAAAAGATAATCGGTTGATAGGAGACACAGACGCCCTCGCAAACTCAGAAGGCGTCCAAGAAGAGAGTTAATCATTAGCACAAGAAAGGGCTCTAAAGGTAACCTAATAACCATGCATAAATCACTCAAACCTTTGAATAAAACGAGAAACCAAGCACATGGAGAGGAACTTATCGCTTTTGTGAGTTGGAGGCTAAGGAGGAAGCAACAACGACGGAATCTTCACCATTCCCAGACAAACCACAGGCTAGAGAAGCTTGTTAGACTACTAGAGTTTAGACCTCGAACAAGTAACCACCAACTCGATACAACATATAGCAATCCTGAAGCTCAACATGAGCCATACAACAACGACCTTCTCTTACTCTCAATCCAGAAAAAACAAAATGAAACATCACATGCTGCATCATTAACTTCACTGTACAACAAATGTAATAAAAATAAAAAATGACCATCCTCCTTACCATTTCCCAAATATTCAACTTCACTCTACACATGTAAGAGTAACCTCAATATTTGTCACCCCATCCCATAAAAGAAAAATCAAATTTTAATATATTATACAAAAATTATTTACCTAATATTTTACCCAAACAAATAAATAAATATTTAATGATTCATTTTCCATTGATCTTAGTATTTATTTTATCACTTATATCAACATCAACCGACTTCTCTTTAATTTCAAAAAGCATATATTATTACACACTTTATTATATAAAGTAAACATTATTTTTCCAAAAACATAAATATAAACCTTATCTTTACAATCCACATCACCCAAATAAATAGATAGATATCACGGTCCCCAAGTCTCCACTCATCGGTCCTTAGCCTGCAAGGACTATCCATTCTAAATTTCATAATAACATGATATAAAGGTCTTGCATGGTAGGGCATAGTTATCATAAGCTCCTAAGCTCCTATCACTTGATTGCAAATGGAACTCCATGTATAAAGATAAAGATAATGCAATGTAGGTTATTTCTATGGGCCCATTTTCTTTTCTAATATTCTATATTAAATGGAGAATATCATGGTTGGCATGATACTAAAATGGTAATGTTGGAGAGTCTTAATACACGTTAAGCCACGTATTTTAACCCAATTCGTTATTTATTGGTGCACTAAAGTGCTTAGATTTATTTAACATAGAAGTCAATTCATAGTAGGTGCAAGTGTTCGTGTAAATAATTCCACTTGCTCTACAATATTATTTTTGTATTTTGATTCATCAATATTTAAATTTATTGTATTTTAGTGCGTCAAACAATAAGATTTGGGAAAGGTGTTAATTGGCCATAATAAAAGTGGGCACGATAGCAAAGGCAAAACATAGGAATAAGTGTACTTACTAATTTATTTCACTTCTAGTTTGGTGACTCGGCATCCTTAAGATTATATTAGGAGATAAAGAATTAATGTGTCTCACTTAGATAATATATATTATATTGCTATAGTGTTTGAGTTGGTGTGCCCATTTGTGTTATATATATATATATATATGTTGTGGTTTACGGACACCTTGGTCAATGGGCGGCGCTACGTCCACGGAAAAATTTGGACCGATTGACCCTGAAGGGAATCTAGTCCCGCGACTCACTAGCTAGGCCTAACCCCAAGGGTTTTGGGGAGAATGGACCCTGTGACCTCCCAATGGCGAGGCACTGATTTTGACCAACTGAGCTAACCCTTGAGGCTTATATATATATATATAAGAAAATTTAAAATAATATAGATATGTTTATTTCATTCTTTTTAATGGAAGATGTCCATCCACTATGCAACATGTCGTTAGCGATGCGGGTAAAGAAGAGTTATGAGGGGCAATATGTTGCACCTACTTGACATTTTACATGGTGGCCTCGTCGCCACAAGGATCAATACGAAGATGTTATGTTTTTGTTTGCGCAGGCTAGAAGCATGCGAGGGTTGGTAAGGTATACATGCACAATGGTTTACACATTCACAGACCCAAGGATTTAATTATGACATATTGTAGGCATGGACATGATTATTATGCTGAGAAGTGGGGGGAAGGAAACAACATAACATATAAAAGGAGCTTAGATCTTCTTATAATCTATGAACCATGGTAGAATTCCTCTAGGATATGCAGATTTGGATTGTTAGCATCGTTATATGGAGTACTGGAATTATGATACAGGTGTTGTCCTTGATGGCAACTCTCTCAGATGATAGTTCACAGTGTAGCAGGTTAACATCAAAGGATTACAGATCAGACTCCAAAGAATGAAGAAAGAGAGGTATACGCACGGTATACGCTGTTTCACTTTGTCCAAGAAGCGTATACATGCGGGTTAACGGAACAAAAGAAGCATATAACGTATATACGCACTTTCATAGGAGGAAAAGCGCGTACATGTTGGAAAACCAAGTATTTGATCCAAGGTATTTGGTCTAAGGTATTGACCCTAGGTATTTGGTTCAAGGTATTGGTCCTAAGTGGTTTTGGTCCAAGGTATTGAGAAAGGCCTAAGAGTACATAAGGAGGAGAAGATCATTGGGCCAGGTGTGCAAGCAATAAGATTATAAAGAATACTTCTATCTGAAGTATATTTTATGTTGCAGGGTTATGTTTGGGACTAGATCTGAAATATTCATGTGCACCTTGAGTTCAATATTGGATCAGGAATCATGAGACTTGAATTGACTTATTCTTGAATGATCTGATATAGGGTGAGACTAGATATGATGTTTTGCGCCTGTTCTATTTGTTATCTATCATGATCTGGGCTTGCATGAAGTCTGGAATTGCAGCAAAGTTCTGAGTCAATATTTGCAGATATGTACGCAAGTTTGTCTTAGCCAAAGAACGTATACACGCAGGTTTGGTTCTTTCAAGTAGCATATACAAAAGAAAAGCTTCTTTTCATATATGATCTATCTGATAAAATTCTGTTATTTTACTACTGTCTATCAATGAAGTCTTCTTAGATCTGAATGTAAAACTGAATGCATAAGGAGGCTGGCATTTGATTGATTTATTGTATAAGTGAGAAGAAGTGATCTCTGTTCCTGTTATGAAACCAACTCAAGAAAAGATAGAAAAGATAGATCAACGCCTTAGAATTCAGCCTCTTCGAGGGGGAAACCTCCTTTACATTACATAAATGAACAATTCTTGGATGATACAAATGAAAAGACCTCCTTTCTATATATAGGAGTCTAAGAGGTCATTATATAATCAGAGTCTACATAACAATAATAATGTAAGGGCACAATAATAACAATAGTGGGCTTCCATGGGGCACAATAGTAACAATATGGGCACTACATGGGTACATCAATATAATAAGAGGGTTGTACTAATAATAATAAGGGGTTACACTAGTAGTATAGGGGCCTAACATGCCCCTCTCCTTCAAAAAGTGTTGTCCTCAATGCTTGAGTAGTTCTTGATGCTTCTGTATAAACTTATTGTCCTCCTATGTGGAATCTTCAACGGGTAAGTTCTTCCACTTGATGAGATACTCTGAAATTGATTGATTTCATAGCTGTCGGGTTCTTGTTTCTGTGACTGCTCCAGGTTCCGATATGATTTTTCCTTCCTCTTCAATTTCTGGCAATATTGTTTGAAT